>PVJL010003684.1:93262-150220 GCA_004026885.1 Lyroderma lyra | reverse complement strand
TGCTGCTGGCTCTGTGGAAGCAGCTGGAACCTGAGCAGCAGTTCACTCCCCTGCCCGCTGCTACACTCCCAATTCGGGAGTTGAGACTGACTGACTTTTACCCAGACTAGGGGTCCGGCCAAGATACCCGACTGAGGGGGGACCCGGGGGACCGGAGGCCACATGTTGAACTTGCTATTTACTGGTCCCCCCATAATGTACAGCGGGTACTAGCCCTTGTGGACACTGGAGCCGATAGCACGTTGTTGTATGGAAACCTGGATCGCTTTAGCGGTCCTACGGCCACCATGGAGGGATATGGAGGCCGGATGATACGGGTCAAACAAGCAGTGGTGACCCTGAGCATAGGGCGATTGCCCCCACAAGACTATATGGTCTATGTCTCCCCTATCGCAGAATATATTCTAGGAGTGGATGTGCGGCAAGGACTGGCGATTTCGACGATGATGGGAGAATTTCGCCTGCGTACGCGAGTGGTGAAGATTATTGTTCGGGGGCACCGCCATCATGCCCCCTTGGTACTGCCCCAGGCTCCCCGTGTTGTGCATACAAAGCAATATCGGCTACCAGGAGGGCACGGAGAGATTGGCCGTACCATTCTCAAGCTTGAAGAAACCCAGACAATCCGCCCAACACACAGCCCTTACAGTTCTCCCGTACGGCCCGTGAGACAGCCTGACGGCTCCTGGCGAATGACTGTGGGCTATCGGGAGCTGAACAAAGTGATGCCCCCGTTGTATGCAGCTATGCCCAATGTAATGGATCTTATGGACAAACTCACACATGAACTGGGACAGTGTCACTATGTTGTGGATTTGGCAAATGCCTTTTTCTCCATAGATATAGCGCCGGAGAGTCAAGAGCAGTTTGCCTTCACGTGGGAAGGACGACAATGGACTTTCCTGGTGCTTCCCCAGGGATATCTGCACAGTCCCACCCTGTGCCACGGACTGGTGGCTCAGGACTTGGCCACCTGGCGGAAGCCAGCAGGGTCCACCTGTGTCATTACATTGATGACATAATGCTAACCTCTGATTCTCTTGCAGAGCTCGAGACTGCGGCCACCAGTCTACGAGAAGCCCTGGGAACCTGGGGGTGGGCCGTCAACGAAGACAAGGTCCAGGGGCCTGGGTTGTCTGTCAACTTCTTGGGAGTTGTCTGGTCGGGTAGGACTAAGGTTGTGCCGGAGGCAGTCATAGACAAGATACAGGCATATCCCCGGCCGACAACAGTGAAGCAATTGCAGGCCTATTTGGGTTTGTTGGGCTTTTGGAGGGTGTTTATTCCTCATTTAGCCACTTTAACTCGCCCCTCGCATTGCCTGATACGGCGAGGGGCTACTTGGGATTGGACCCCAGAGACAGAGCAGTCATTTCGAGCCACCAAGCAGGCAGTGGCTCAAGCCCAAACCCTACGGGTGGTTGACACCACCCTACCGTTCCCTTTAACGGTGTCAGTGGATGACAATGGGTTTGGATGGGGCTTGTGGCAGAAACATGGGACTCGTAAAGTGCCCATTGGTTTCTGGTCTCAGTTGTGGAAAGGGGCGGAAGCCCACTATTCCCTTATAGAGAAACAGCTAGCTGCTGTTTATGCTGCTCTTTTGGCCTGTGAGGCCATAACAGGTCCTAATCCTGTAACCATCCAATCAAGGAATCCGGTAGAGGGCTGGTTGCGGTCTTGGTTACGGACGCCACGGACAGGGGCAAGGCCCTTACCGGCCACATTGTTGTCACAAGGTGGACACATTGGCTGTATTTTACCTGAGGGTAAAGATCTTCCTTTAATGGTGTCACTGTCTGCTTTGTCCTACCCCCAGGCTAACGGCAGGCAATAGTGTCCTGACCTGGGCACATGCTGTTGCTCAGATGCACAATGTTCTCCACCGCTGGATCTGCACGGAAACACCGGTGGGGGCCGCTGAGGGCCTTCCGTGGCGGATCCACCCGGCTTCCCTACACAGCTGGACATGGTCACGTACATGGAGCAGCACCGCTGAATGGGACCAACGACGCCGGGCAGTGGACAACTTGCTCCGCAGGGACCATAATAACCAACCCCCTCTGTTTGGTTATGCAATGACTAAAGGGTGGGGTTGGGTGGTGGGGGAACACTTAGAACTACGGGAACAAGTCCCGTTGTGTATAGGACAACACCACTTAGCTGCTAACCGCATTGCTGGTTGGGTGCCCCCGCACTTGTGTCAAAACGTTACCCATGTGCTGACCCCTCACACTTGGTGGAATGGGGCCAGATGTGCTGGCATTCATCCCACAGATACCCTTCCAGCTGGATACCTCTGGGTTTGTGGACACTATGGATGGCCTTATTTGCGAATTGGACTGGCCGATGTACATGGGGTCGCCCTTACATTGCTAGTCGAGTACTGGCGACCCTCCCTCAATTGCCTACTAATTGGGATGCTGTGTATCACCGTTGGCATCGCCAACGTAGAGCTGCCTGGTGGTTCTACCCTTTTGCTCTGGCCCTGCCTGGAGCTGCTGTCATAGATGTAGAATTACAAGTGGAAGCTTTAGCAGTGCACACATCTCAAGCCCTGAATGCTACTAAACAGGCCTTAAGCCTGTTATTGGATGAAACAGCCCAAATGCATAAAGATGTGTTGCAAAATCAGATGGCCTTAGATCTATTGACAGCCTCCCAAGGTGGCACATGTGCTATTTTACATGTGGAATGTTGTGTATATATCCCAGATCACACTGAACACATTCAGACAGCCCTGGCTGAGATGAACACAGAGGTACAAGCCATTGCCTCCTCCACAGCAGACCCATTAACCTCTTGGTGGAATTCCTTAGGAGCCACCTGGCGGTGGGCACTAATGATCCTAGCAATTATTGCTAGCAGTCTGGTAGTCTTTTGCTGTTCCCTATATTGCTGCTGTGGGCTGTGGGCTCAAGGATATGCATTATGGGCAAAGTCCCGGGCGGCGGCCCTGTAGGGGTGGAGTGTCAGTCCCCAGAAGGTTAAAGCCAAGCCCGCTGTAAAGGGTTAAAGCCAGGCCCGCCGCCCAGGCTTGACCTTGGTACAATCAGTCCGTGTCTGGGGCTGAGGAATTCCTGGGGCTGACACTTACTGCGCATGTACCGCCTCATGGAACCATGAAAACCTAAACAATTGCTACTGGGCAGATGCAGCACGATGCCACTTCTGCTTGAATACGTATATATAGTCCCAGGGGTGCAATAAAGTGGCTTGCTTGCTGGCCTGTTTATGGTCCCCCATGTCGGCTCTGCATGTGTACCACCGCCGAAACCTGCCCTGCCTGGAAACCTTGGTGATGACACCATGTTTCATTCATAGCTAGTATATTTCGTTTTACTCCATTCAGAGTAATTATAAGAATTGCTCTATAATCCTTATCTCCTAATCCATGTTTGTCATCTCAAAGGTGGTCTCAATTGATTCTATTTTTATTTGAGAATGGGTCCCATTTTCCTGGCTGTATAATATATTGATTAACTTTGGACTGTATTCTGAACATCATAAGTATTAAGTTGTGGAGAACCTTGACAAAGATCAGAAATAGCAGAAGTAAAACCCACCAATCACTGAAGTAATAATTTGAACAAGGTTATTGGACACACACCAAAATGATTCATGAACCGGCAGCTCTCAAGCCAAAACATGGAACGAGGACCAGGGATGTAAGTTAGAAAGCAGCTTATAGAGTGAGAAGGCAGTGAGTATTTTCACAGTGACTGGTTATAATATTAGATTTGTCTTAAATGATAGGGAATTGGTTTGTAGTTATCTCATATCAATTTTAAAAACAGTTCAAGTTTTGCTTAGGACTTTCAGAGGCAGAAGCAGGAAAAATCCAGGTCAAGTTAATCTTACAAATTAAACTAAATTAAGCTTCGCCTGTATGACAAAAACGGTTTTGTCTGCTCAGGGAATTTTTGAGGCTGGTCTCCATTTGTGCTTGGTTTTGATACAATGAATCTGAAATTTTCTCTGCTGAGTAGTACCTATTACTATTCAGTAGACTCCATTTCTTGAATGGCGGCTCCTTTTAATTCAGAGCCATTATCTGTATCTAAAATGTTATCATCGGCTTGGCACACGTGTCCTTCAGGCATCCATCAGAGCTATAGGAAGACAGAATTTAGGGATTCCCCATCTGGCTCGTTCCTTTCTGAGTCCCACACTCTCCCCGTGACCAGTTACCCCAGCTTCTGTGTCTCGTTCTCCAGGCCAGAAAGCCTGCATTCCCACAAGGGCCCTTGCCGACCTATGGGCCATGCTAAACTTGGCCACAGGCAAAAAGCATGAAAACAGGAACTTATTTTTGGTACACCTCTCTTCTTCCAACATGTCCTTCCCACCAACATCTGTTTACTTGTGTTCACTCCCCAGTGCCTTCTGGTAGCCATCTTTTGATTATATCCAAAACATATAGTTCTTTTATATGAAAGAGATGTTTTATCTCTTGGATCTTACCCAGTAGTTAACAGAAGCATGGAAGTCATGTTACATTTCAAAGCACTTTGTTTTGTTCCCTGATTTTACCTGTATTATTGCAGCTCACTCTTGTTCTATTTACACAATTCACACTTGAATCTCTCTATGAGCACTAATAAAATTGTTTCAAGAGGTCTTACTTTCTCTACATTATTTGTATTCTTTCTGGGGTTAGTTGCCCTGTTTATCTTATTCCTTTTCTTTCCTTTTTTTTTTTATTTCCTGAGTTCTCTAGGATCCCACAGCCAGGATTTTTACTCAGCTCTATCTCCTTCACTTATTCTTTAGTCTTGACCACCTTTCTGACTACATATGGAATCTCCCAAGTATCTATTAGTCCAGGTAGTCATATTTGCTCACCTAATTTATCTGCTATCGTCCACAACTCTGCCAACCCAATTAGTCATATTCCAAAGAGGTGTAACAGAACATAAATCTTTGACCACAGAGATTTAGTATATATCTTTTGATATAAACTAAAATGGAATACCACAGACAGCTGAAAGGGCTAACATTTCAAGAACAATATGACGACAACTACTCTTTCATACCACCTACATCCTTTTCTTTTTCTTGGATTTTGTGGGACCCAAACAAACTTCCTGTCATTGCTTCCTGGTTTCCTTCAACTAAGAAAAGGTGACATGGTGACATGATGAGAACATTTGGGTCGTATCAAAGAGAAACTCCTCACAGTAAAGTTGTTTTTCCCACCTCCTGTGCAATGTGCAGCCTGAAGCTTCAGCCTGACTGGGCTGACTTGAAACGTGGAACAATCTGCTGAAGTGTGGACAGGACTAGCCAGCGGGATGACTCACCAGTCAGGCGAGGGTAAGGCATGCAAGCAGGAAGAGTTCTGAAGCCTGAAGTCTAAACGGTAGGCTAAGTGTAAGAGTTAGAAGGAACGCACAGGGTGGGTAGAACACACGGGACTGAAAGGGTGGGGGCTAATGAAGAGGGGTTAGCGGAAGAAGAAAGCAGAAACCAGTGGTCTACACTGACCACCTTATTTTGTGCCAGACTCTTATGTCTAAGAGACAGAACTGTGAGTCATGGAGGAAGTTAGGAAGCCAGAAAAAGGGAAATAGTGATTTCACCCCCACCTGAAATTAATTAAATCTGAAATGGTTATGGCAGAGGGCGGGGGAGGGTACCCAGAATATATATAGAACCAGACTTTTAGGTAGGAGTCCCACGTATTATTGGCCTGTTCAGTGATCATAATGTGAAAGCCATCAGTAATTGCCAGAATTCAATCAAATGTCATTTTAATACCTACTACATTTGAGACACTACCAGAAAAGAATAGTTGAAGAAGGCAGATATGAAGTTCAAAGGTATAAAGAGCTAGATGGAAGATCCATGGATGAGATCCCCCTTTGGAAAAATAATACAAAATTACAAAAACAAAATTAGGTATGTACGTGAAGTTGAGGAAGAGAATCACAACAGTTTCATAGTTTCTACCTAAGGTGGTAGGAAGGGGGAAGGATTTCCCGTTGGGACACGTTGAAGTTGCTATGCCTACAGGCGATCAAACCGGAAACTGTTCAGCAGACCACTGGATAGATCTGTATAGAGCTCAAAAACCAGAGAGAGTTATTTGGGGGCCATAATCATGGCATCATCAATCACCCAGGGAATTAACAGTATTAAGGGAATGATCATTTATTTTGAATCTACTGTGTGTCAAATGTCTACTAAGTGTCACTGTAACACAGTAAAATTGCTTTTCCCAGGTCACATGCCAGTCAATTAATGACTTTATAATTATACACTATGACCTGAATAAAATTGTCCAAGACCCTGAATTTGTTTTATAAAGCAATGAATAATTTATGAATAACAATGTTTCTGAAATTTCCATTATCATGCTCTTTTGACCAAAACATTATTGTTACACTATTCTCCATCACATAGTCCAAATGATATAATGAGTTTTTTCTACAGTTTAAAGAATTTCCATTTTTTGAGTTATCAATGTCAGAACATATCTTCATTTAGTTTTTTTGATTTTAAGAAAAAACGTTTCTAAACTTTTTTTTTTTTTGAGGGAACTTAATTCATAATCTAGAAATAATTTATTTAATGGTAATATAAATTATGATGCTTGAAAAATAAGGCCCCTACGATAAATAGGTAAAAGTATTAGGCCCCAAAGGGATTGGGGCATATTACTAACTATTTCTTGGTTAAGTCTGTTACTGAACTGTTAATGTCTCCATTGTTCTATCACTTTTTCCATCCTCTGCTGCCCCTTAGTGGTCACTCTGAACAATACTGGTCTGACAAAAGCAGGAAAGCTTAACGCCTAGAAGGGAAGTGTGTATTTTAAAATGAGCAAGTCCCCCTCCCAACGCCCACATAAAAATAAATAAATAACGACCCCGGCACCAGTTTGAAAGCATGCACATAGGATGGTGTCTACTCTCTCCTTCCCAAGCCATCCCTGCATAAAAACGATTCAAGGGAAGGTTTTGGAACTTTGGTCTTTATTAGGATCACTTGAGGTACTTCTTTAAGATTTCCAGGCCCTACACCCAGAAGTTCCCACCTCTAGGACGGGAGTGAAATCTGCAATGTGCTTTTTAAATCAAGCACATTGTGGAATTAAGTGTGGAATTCCACAGAACGTTTTACAGTTCTTGAGAAATACTGTTGCAGGGGAAGTAACACTGTTAGAAATTTGAGTCAGAAAAATCCATTCATTTCTCTCACACTTGCTAAGCGTCTTCCAGTGCTGGCATCTATGCTAGGTGCAAAGAATGCAGACAAAAGCCACAAAGCAAAGCCTGAATAATTTCATAGCCTGGTTTGGGAGAGGCCAAGTCAGCAACTACAGTGCTCTGAGATAAGAAATCTGGAAAGAGGGAGGGGAAGAGATCCGGGGACAAGGAGTGCAGGAGGTGACAGCCTCATGTCAGAGACTCTGAAGTGAGTTTGTAAGGGAAAATAGGATTCACATGCCTAATTTTTGTGACTTTGCACACATTTCCACAGTCTCTGGGGTTCAATTGGTTATTCATACATGAGAAAGAAAGGTTGTGTGCATGTGGGTTTGTATTTGTTTGGCTGTTTCTTTACTTTTCATTGACAGTGTCCCTGCAGTTTACAGGGGTCACAGCGTTTGAAATAGGTAAAATGACTGACCCCCAAGATGCTATTCACTGTCTCTTCATAGCTCTCACCCTATGTTTTATGGTCCTGTTTATTTATATGATGGAAGATATCTCAGGGAGAGCAAGTGGGCTATTCTTCCAGCTAAAACAAATGAGCTCCTCACTGCTCATTGAATGCCATTAATAATTTCACAATGATCTACCAAGCAGAAAGTTATAATGCATTTTTGTTTAGTTTTGTCATTGATTGTGGAACGTCACTTAAACCCAAGTAAGGTTCAAATGGAAAATAGAATGAGATAAAGCAAAGTGAGGGGAGATGGGATTGGCGGAGATGCATGAAAGAAAAAGGATAGGAAGACAAAGAGAAGTGATTCCCCACCCCCACCGCCACCTGTCAGTAAGTTTTCCTCGTTCACAGCCCAGCAGCACAGATGCCTCCTCCTCTTAAGGGCCTTCCTAAAACTAGGTCACCACCCTTGCAAGGTGGTTTTGTCTTGCCCATGACTCACGTAATGAGAGCTCTTATTGAACATTTACCTTATACTAGGTACTCTGATAGATGCATGGATGCTTAACATTGTTAATTCATTTAATCGTCACAACCATATGAGGCAATATTATCATTTCTACTTGACATGTGGAAACTGAGGTACACAGACATTGAATAACTTCTCAAATTCACAGAGAATATGTGGCAGGACCAGCATTCACATGAACCTGTGTCTTTGTCATCTATTCTTTCTGTCAGCCATCCAAAGACAAGGACTTTTTAGTCCACTCCTTTCTCTACTTTCCTCAATACAGTGGCTTGTGGAAACTGAGGCACCAAAATTGTGTTTATAACTACAGGAAAAAAGAAATAATGGTGGGGCGGGAGGAGTATAGCAAGTTTTGAGGACAATATCAACTGGAGGTCATCTCTAGGAATAGTCAAAGCCAAGGCTTAACTGGTTACCCCTTAAATTGTACCTTAGCTGATTAACTGCTATAGGAAGTTCTTCAATATTTTTAACATTATACTTTTTTTATAATCTTCAATAATCTTTAATTTCAATTAACACCAGATTTTTAAAAATTGAGATATAATTTACATATAACATTTTTTAAGTTTTATCCATTCATCTGTCAATGAACAGTTAGGTCATTTCCATGTCTTGGCTATTGTACATAGTGCTCCAATGAACATGGGGGTGCAGATACACATTTGAGATAGTGATTTTGTTTCCTTTGGATGTATACCTCAAGCAAGAAATTCTGGATCATATGGTAGTTCTACTGCTAATTTTTTGAGGAATGTCTATAGTGGTTGCACCAATTTATATCCCCACTAACACTTTACAAGGGTTCCCTTAGTACTGTTGAAATAACTTTCTGGGCCCAAGATGGAGCCACTCCCCAGGGTGCTACATCAGTAAACTGAAATTTGGACAACTTTCATATCCTGCAAACGCTCTGCTTGACGGAAATGCAGTCTATCCCGTCAGTCAATTCCCAAATGCCACACCACCTCTGGGCCTTCTCGCCCCAAACAAGGTTGGCTATGTGGCCCCAGAAAATCAGACGTTTTCTATTTTTCTCTTCCTTGTTCTTTATGCTTTATCTTATGAAAGTTTCCTGCCTCCAGCCCCATTTGGCAGTTGTCTGAAAGGAGACTGTCCACTTCATGAAATATTAAATAAAGTTTGTCTGTATCTCCTAAATTGCTTCCTTTAATATGTTTTTTTTTTTTAAATAGCAAGTGTGGGGGTTTTAATACAGTATTGTTGTTTATAATCACTACACTGTGCGTTAGATCTCCAGGACGTTTTTAATCTACTAGTTGCAAGTGTGCACCATCGAACAACATCTCTCCTATTCCTGCTCCCCCATACTAAAGCTTTCCAGTAACCCTAGGGCAGCAAGAACACGGTGAAAGGAGAAGTGAGGCAGGAAAAGAGAGAGAGCAAACACAAAGTGGCATATCACCAAGGAAACATGGCTTCGTCACTTAGGACCAGTGATGGAGAAGATCTTTAAGCTAGCATATTCCAAAGCATAAATTTTGATGCAGGGAAAGGCAGGATCCAGATCATGTAGGTCCTTACATATAAGGTGACCATATAATATACCTTCTAAACTGGGGCACTTTTGAGAATGGAAGTGGGTGTTCAGCAGACAGGAGGCTAGAACAACAAGCATAAGCTGAGACTGTCCTAGGCAAACTGAATGTAGGATCACCTTATATATATATGCCATGCTAAGGGGCTCAGACTTGATTTTGAAAGCAATGTTTTCCATAATGCATATTTTGAGGATATTTACAGCCATTAAGTATAAAAAGGTTCTATAGTCAATGCATTCAGAAAATACTAGGTTAAAGAAAGTTATGCTTGTTGTCTACTGAACCACTTCTCAGGGCCTGTAATTTACAAGCATGTACTGTGAATCTCCAAGAATGTATTATACCATGATTTCCCAGGCCTTCCTTCATAGACAACCCCTCTCTGATTCCTTCCCCTGACCTACACAACCCTGCACCCCTGCTTTTTTAAAATACATATATATCCTTTTTTTTTTTTTTTTTTTTTTAAGGAGTACATTTTGGGGCATGCTGCAACCCTGGAGATGACATGAAACCTGGAGTGATGTTTTCAGATTCATGCTTCCAATACTCAGTGGTCTCTTTAAAGATAATAAAGTTGTGTAGAACTGGAGGTAGAGATGCCAGTGAAAAGGCTGTTGCAGTGGATCCAGACACAGAAAGGGGTAGAGAGAAGAGGGCACCTATTCACAATATTTAGGAGGTAAAATTAGAATTGAGCATACTGACCATCATGCTGTAAATGTCCATGTACTATTTCTGTGCATGCCTATTTATTACCTCTATGTTTAAAAATCAGAGCAACATCTCTTCTGTGCTTGGCATATTACCGGGCACATGTGTAGTCTTAGAAAACAAGCACACTTTAGAGGGACCTGGGAGGTGCTTAGATACAGGCACAACAAAACAGCTCCTGTGTATTAGGCTATTAATTTAAGCTGTGTTTAATCTAGCAGAGACTTATTAAGGCATCTGGAGTTTTCCTATGTTAGAGTTTGTTTTTAAATAAAAAACAAACTCTAACAGGTTAACTGGCACCTCTCATTTATCAATAAATTCCTTCTTCTTGGCCAGTACGCTCACCTCTTTCTGTTACTCCCTTTTTACAGAGACAGAGTGTAAGTTGCTGCTTATTATCATACTTGTGCTATAGTTTTCTTCAATAAAGATGAGAAATAGAAAATACTTCTTGGTCTCATTTCTCTGTAAAAAGTAGAAAAATGAAAGCTAAACTGAGAGATTCTTATGTTTCTTATTTCTGGTGACCTTATGTATATGTATGAGGTATGATAAAAAAATACAGTGAATGTTTAAATTAAAATAATTTATTACAGTAAAGGACACATTGCCATTAATCCTCTTCACACTCCCCTTCACTTTGAACAAACTTATCCCATCATTCTTGCCACTTTCTGAAGCAGTTCTGACACGGGGCAAAGGAAAGGGCCCCTTACTATAATAGGAACTTTTAGTCCCCTTTTCCCTAATTCCTTAGCTCCCCAACATTACCTTTTTCCTAGTACCTAGTCTTAATCACCCTTACAACATTCTCCCCTCCCACACTGTGTCTTGTGCTTGCTAGACTTTAAAACCAATATTCCTTGTGCCTGTGATCTGTGCTTGCTGATTCCAGGCCATTCTTGGATCGGTGATGACACCTCAATGGCCAGCTTAGCCAAGAGTCAACAGGCCACAGGCTCCATGGGGCTGAACAGATCTTCCATCATGTAGCTGCCCTTCATAAGTGGCTTTGAGCCCTGCTTCTTGAGCCAATGCTTTTAAATCTATTAACTGAATCTATTTCCCCTTGCTTAGGGGCCATTGGGGTACAAATGATGCCCTGGCAAGGCTACCAGCCTATCTCAACTGAGGAAGTCAACATGGTCTCCCAGGTGGATCTTCAGACTCCTTCTCCCCTTTTAGATCAGATAGGGCGAGACCTCTGTGAATCCCCAGCAGGTAGGTACAATGACCACATTCAGCAGGAAGCAGATACAGAAGATGAGACCTCCCTTCCTTCAACTTCCCACAGAGATTTATGGGGATCACGCCTCTCAAGAGAAAAGTGAGGTAGGCAAATAGATTAGGGGGGATCTCAGGACCCCTCCCATGGGACTTGTCTTGCTGGAGTAGTCACCATCCTGATATCACCCTTTTCTAGTAATCCCTGCACCAAGATAGGCAACCACAAGGAAATTACAGGAAAAATTAACTAATACAAGAAGTTATAGGGTACAAAAGCCCACCCGTTTAAGGCAGTTACTAACACTTATACAGTAAGGGTCACAGTGACCTTCATTTCACCTAAGCTTCATTATACCATCATTATAATATCATACATATGCCCAGTTGATTAATATCATTATAACAGACTAAATTCTGGGAAGGAGCATGCACAGTTAAAAGGAGGTGGTATAATGGCCCTCTGTCAATCAAATATGTCAATCAAAAGGTCCCAAGCCCAGTTAGGCATAACCCCTTGCCACTAAAGAGAATATAAATTACCAAGGCCAAGTTACTTGGGGCCCCTAAGCTACTCTATTGCTCTGGCCTGCTCCTATTTTTGGAGTGTACTTCTGCTTCTAATAAACTACTTTTCCACCACATTATTTCTGTGTCTCACTCAGTTCTTTGTTCGGGAGGCCAAGAACCTGGACATCCCACCAAGAAGGGCCCATTCTCCAGTGACAGTTCTGGAGGTCCTCGTTACGAGTGTCTTTAGTTGTGATACTGTGGCTGCCTTGGTGTTCTGAACTGATTCAAAACATTTACCTTTCATGGTCATTTTGACTTTGGAGTAGAGCCTGATCCAGTAAATAAGGTGAATGAGGACACATTGTAGTGTTTTTATTTGGCAGAAATTGCTATATTGGAGGTGATGTGTGACACAGAGCATTGTCATGAAACCATTTGCCCATTTCTCAGACACTGCAATATTTTTTAAATTTAAACATTCATTTTATATATATATATGTGTGTATATATATATATATATATATACATATATATATATAAAATATTTTTTTAATCACGCCTCATATGTGTAATACCAAATAACCTAAATTTTACTCAGATGGTACCAATTCAAAATACTATTGTTTTTTTTTTTTCCACCTAAGTGCATCTGGACTTTTGACATCTTACTGATCATTTCAGAAAATAGTGTTACTTTAATATAAGCCAAGTCCAAGTCAATCTATCTTCTAATTAATTTGGTGAGACATTTCTTTCACCTGAAGTAACTAATGCTTCTTTAAATTTAATAATTACACTGCGTTTGAATATTATTAGAATACTCTCTGCTCTTTTCAAACCATGTGAAAAATATGTCCTGTTTTTCAAGGATGTTTAGAATATGTATGTGCTATGAAAACTAGCCTACTACATGAGCACAGAGGTGAATCTTCCCTTATTCTTCCATTGTTCCTGCTAGAGTTGTGTATTTGTGTTCCCATTTTTTTCTGGAGCTGTGAATACGGGATACTGCTGAGAAAAGGTTAGGAAACGAAAAAGGCTTGAGCTGATGGGGCGGTCTGAAGGCAGGAGTCTACGGAGGCCGCATGATCGGATAAGGAATTCAGCTACCCTCCATTCCCTCCTCGTTTTTTGCACGCAAGGTAAGGCGCTCACCATCTGTAAGTCAGGCCTCAAAGAATTCCTCTCGTGCAGTTTTGCTCGTATCCCCCATCCCTAGATTAGAACAAGGGGGCTGGAGAGCACCACTGTCATTCATCCCCCGGCCAATGGGAGAGAAGCTAGCCCCGCCTCTTTCCTGGGCTGTACTGCGGGCATGCGCAGTGGGCGTCTTAACGTCACCACCCATCAGCTGATAATTGTAGCTGGGGCTCTGGGGCCCTTGGGTACCTTCGGCCGGAGCTGGAGGAGGAAGCCGAGGAGGTTGGGGTAAGAGGAACATGAGGGGAGGAGGGTTCCTAGCTGGGAGCATCGGAGGCGCAGAGTCCCGGCGGCTCCCGCGCCTCCTTGTTAGTACGCGTTGTCAGGTGGCTGCCGCCCCGCTCTTTGCTGCAGGCGCTCGGGAGGCGGGAGGCGGGGACGGACTCTCCCCAGTTCCGGGCGCGCCCCACGCCCCCTGGCCCGACGCTGGTGTGCGGCGCGGTTAGGCGGCCCGGCCAGCCCGGCGCCCGCGGCCTGGCTGCCTTTCCTGGCCGCCACTCTCGGGCGTGCAGTGCTGCGCTCGTTCAGGCGCACCTGCCTGCGCTCACCCTGCGGGACCCGCCTGGGAGCCAACTCCGACTAGCTCTGGAATCCAGCTTCTGCCTCGAACAAGACACGAATTGATTTGACCTCTTCCTCTTTTTAACTCATGGATTTAGAAAACACATTTTGAAGTTCTTTTCCTAGATATAGAGGAACTAAAACTATATGACTATAGTAAAGGAACCATATACGTTTATGCAGGGGCTCATTGTGGTTGATTTTCTTTTTGGCTTGATAACGTTAACTTTCCTTTATCTCAGTACATGTCATTAATTGCTTTATATAAAGACCTTCAAAAATACCTAAAATATTTCAAGATGCCTGTCCTTTTTTTTTTTTTTTTTAGATTACTTTCTTTAAATTCAGACAAAGAAAAAATAACATGCCTTTCTAATCTGTATTTTTTTCTCTTTTATTTGCTTTGCTCTTATATTCATACCTTCATCTGACTGTACACACACACACACACACACACACACGTATTTTAAAACTTGCACAGAACCTGAAAGAAAAAGAAGTGTTTATGAAATACTGTTCTGTTTATTAATATTGGAGGTGGACATTTCTTCTGGGGGTGTCCTGAGCCTCACTAGCACTTGAACTGATAGCAGTGTTAAACTGCCTTGTGATAGGACATGCCTCCGCTTTACGTGCCACTTTGAGACGTTTGTCTCATACTTGTGACTAGTTAAGAATCAGGCTGTAGTTTCAAAGTTTCTGTAGAAGTTAATATGATACCATATTAAATCATTAACCTCTGCATTATTTTTCTTCTCTTCAGATATTTTACTTCTGCTGCTGTCCATAACAAAGTCAAACCTAGTTTTGGTTAGCATTACAAACTCTAGCCAAATGCTGGTAGTTGAAAAATATATAAAACAACTACAGTAAGTCTGAGTAAAGTTTGCCGTCATTCCATTTAATTGGGAAGTTTAGTGTATGAAAGGATGAAAAATAATTCTTGGGGTTCCCTGGTGGTGTAGTGGCTAGGCTTGGGCACTGTCAACACTGCCGCCTGGGTTCGATTCCCAGCCAGGGAACTACCCCCGCCCCACCCCACCCCCCACCCCCCCCAAAAAAGAAAAATAATCCTTGGTAGTGTGAACTAAAACCAAATAATACCTTTTGATAGGTGGAAGAGCTGAGCTAAATAATGTGGGTAATATAGTTGATCTGGAGAATGCTCAGGTCCGTAAAGTAATCACCCTTACATTCATGGAACATCTGCCATATTCCAGACACTGAATTCCCTAGTATGACAAGGTTGACTCCTTCATATTTGTAGTCCAGATATATATGGGGTAGATAATCAACAGTGTACTAACTATATCATTTTCAATGGTGATTAGCACTATGATGCAGTAAGTTAGAGAGATCTACAGATATTGGTGGGTGGTAACATCTCCCTTCAGATGGGAGTGGTCACTAAAGGCTTGCCTAGCATGTGATGAGGCATTCCTGGGAAAAAGGAGCCAGTCACGTGGAGGTCATGGGAAGAGTCCTCTAGGGATGGGAAGTGGCACCAAGCACAAGCCTCCAGGCAGCAGTAAGCCTGGGACATTTGGGATCTGAAAGAAAGCACTGGAATTCGGTGTCTTAGAAATGGTGATATTTACCCTCAAACTGGTTGTATATTCTTAGGAACTAGGTACATTTATTTATTCATTCCACAAATATTTATTAAGGTCCTACTATATAGCCAGGTACTGAGAGTACAGCAGTGTACAAAATAAGCTGCCTGTCCCTCAATAATTGGTTTATATAAAGACCTCTAAAACACAAAATATTTCCAAGATGTCTCCCCTTGTTTTTTTGTTGTTGTTGTTTGTTTCTTTAAATTCAGACATAAAGGGACAAAACAACAACAACAACAACTTTGCTTTTTCTGTTAAATGCTGTATTTTGACAAATATATTTTTACATTTTCAGACATGAGGTAGAGGGAGTTCGGTTCTTTATGCTGGTGCTCATGCTTAAGAAAGTGAACCTGAGTTTTTCTGTTGCTTTGTGTATAAGTATATTTGTGCATGTGGACGGAGAGGCCTTTCTAAGAGAGTTCATAGGTAAGAAAAAGGAACATTTCCTCATTCGCTGTGTTTGTGTTGACTATGAGCCAATTTTTCTAGAGATCTAGTTGATAGAAGGAAAGGAAAAAAAAAAAACATCATTGGGCCAGGAGAAAATTGGCAATAAAAGGAATGAGGTATTGATTCATGCTGCAGTATGGATGGACCTTGAAAACATGCTACTAAAAAAAAAAGCTAATATACAAAAGAATGTATATTTCGTTATTGCATTCATATGAAATGTACAGAATTGGCCAGCCTAGGAAGACATATAGTAGATTAGTGGTTGCCTACAACTGGGAAGGTTGGAGAGCAAGAAAAAGTGACTTCTAATGGGTATGGGCTTTATTTTTAGGGTAATGAAATGTTCTAAATGTAATGTGGTAATAGTTGCACAACGTGGTGAATATTTTAAAACATCATTGGATTTTACACTTTAAATAGGCTAATTGCATCATATGTGAGTTATATCTCATTAAGGCTCTTATTGAAAAAAAAGCTGCAGAATTTAGAAATCTGATGGGTGGTTTGTAGGACATTTGAGGTAGCGTTGGGCTTATTGAATCCCTAGGTTCAGTCTTGTTCTGTCTGAGCCCCTGTGCTTCAGGTGCTACAGGTCCAAGTCCAAGGCCACCTGGAAAGAAGCTCATTCCTACCACTCTACTGCAGTGGTTGTACTGTCTGAGTTGAGATTTGAATTTACCCTTTTATGAAATTGGCTTTGTGTCTATATCTAGGACTTGGTGAGGTCTAGAGAGCCCACAATAGATAAATCAGACCTGTGGATTGATGAAGAGAATGGAGAACATTTAAAGCTCCCAGGAATTCCAGGGTGCCTGGGTATATTCCACGATGCACCAGGATTTCAGTACTGTTCTACCTGGCTTAACAGTTCAGCTATCATAGTTTCTGCCAGCACTGACCCTAAGAACAAAGACGTGTGTTTCCTTGTGGTTTCTTCTCTCCTACCAGAAGTCTCCCATGGTTTCTTACCACAACACGTCAAACTAAACCTAGCATCCAGGGCCTGCCCTCTTCTGTGACATGAGTTTTGTGTGAGAGGCAGGCATGGAGACCTTTGGAACCAAAACTCCAGGATTGAGTCCTCCCTCCACCCGGTGGATGGGTTGGGGTACCTTTCCGGTTAATCTTTATAAACCACAGAATTTGCTCATTATTAAAACAAAGTTTATTTGCTCCTGCCTACTTTAAAGGAGAGATTTTAAATTTTTAATTATGGGAAGTGCTTTCCACTTCACAGATAGGCAATAAATGTTAGGTCTTCTTTTTTTCTTTCTATGTTGTCTCTCACTTGTCCCAGCCATGAGTCTTCTGACCCAGAGTTGACCAGGAACCTCTCCTTCTTTTGGTAAATGGCACACTGTGGTTGCCTTGTCCACATGTTCTAGGTATATCCACCCCAGACTTTATGTCTTTGCCTCGATACCAGGCATACGCAGGTATCCAAATCTTAGGTTTCTGTTTCATAATTTTTTTTTTAGATAAGGGCAATAGTGATATTTCCTTTTCATAGCCCTTATCATTTTTGCCTAGCATGTGACCTATTACTGATTTGTGTTGCTTTTGTTGTTTTTACATTATTAACTTTATTCTTTCTCCTAAATGACAGACTTGATTTGAGCACATACTTTTATCTTTGTGGTTTTGTTTATTTACTTACAGCTCCCAAGTGCTGCTTGTAATGGTAGGTGAGTAGCAGACTCATAGTAGAGAGTTGGCTTACAAGTTGACCGCCTACAATTTTGCAGTATTCAGTGCACACTCTGTGAAAAGGTGGTGTAGGAGTAGTAAAATTCTTGGTTGTGTGCAGTCCTCTACTTTGGACACCCCTGTTCTTCCTTTCTGTTCAAACTCTGAATGGCATGGGGTGGATTGAGGAAGAAAGGCACGTCATCTTACCTCCCCCCTATAGCAGGGGCCTGGCTTAACTTCCTATCCTAGGGTGCTGGCTTCTGGAAAAGGAGAGTTGATCCCTTCGCTCTGTCAGGTAGGTGTGTGTGTGATGAGCCTTTTGCAGGGCATTCCTTTTTTTTTCACTTGTTGGCTTTGCTCTTTCAAATTTGACCTTGTCCATTAAAATTAGAGAGTCATTAATTATATGTTCCCAACCTGTTCCTGTGTTTTAAATTAGATACAGTAATGAAATTTCTGAGGATAACCTGAAGTCTGTGTTCCTTTTAATAAATATTTAAATACCTTTTCAGTGCCAAGAATTGTTTTAAATGTTAGAGAGAGAAAATATATGAACAATTAAAATTATACCCAGAAAAGAGACTTAATAACTCTTCCTTAGATCAAGAAGTTCAAAGGGTATGTACAATTTGAACCTTATTTTGTTTATCTCAGCTCTGTTCTTTAGTTCAGTTTTTTTGATAGACATAAGCATTTTACTGTTTGTTGTGTCCCTTTGAGATTTCTATCCTGTTAGGTTAATCAAGTTTGTACTTGTAACCTCCCAAATTGACAGTGTGTAAAATGTAAACCAATCACTTTAAAAATACAATTATGTGACTTTTCTTTTATGTTATTTAGGTGACTGCTTAGAAAACTGCGCAGCCCACCAACATCTGATGAAAGTAGTGCATAAGCAAATCAACCATGTCCTACACACCAGGAATTGCTGGCGACCCCACCCAGCTGGCCCAGCGTATCTCTTCCAATATCCAGAAGATCACACAATGTTGTGAGTTGAGTTTTAAATTGACTTCACTGTTTGTTTTCAGTTGTTAACTTAAGTTGGTGGAGATTTACAAAAGGACAAACTACCAGTGATTGAGAGAAGGAGAAGCATTTCTCTAAGAACACATTTTAAAAGGCGAGAACTCTTTAGAATGAATAGAAGAATTGATTACATTAGAAGAGATAACTCTTGACAGCATTTTTCTTTAGAGCATCAGGCACATAATAGCATATAATTTCATTAATGAAATAAAGATTTAAAAGGGTTAATATTAGGTTTGCTTTAAAGCTATTTGGTTCTAGGTGAGATTGAGAGTTGTTGATTTTTATCTCATAGGTTTGGAACTGGGAAGCACTATCAAAATTTTAAGGAATGTATTAAAAATAAAATGTGACTGGATATAGTTTAGGTTAATTTTGTAAAGGGTAAATATATGGTACATTATTAAGGGAAGAACTAAGAAGGGGACATTTTTATCTGTTGAGGCAGATATACAAGGTAACTATCTGGATTCCCCCCAAATCATCCTTTGCTACTGTCAAAGACAGAATACTAGTGGACTGATATAGTATAGCATTTTATTAGAAATTATTATTTATCAGAATATACATAAGAATAAAAAAAACCCTCACTGTACCAGATTTGAGTCTATAGCTTTTGGGGTTGTTTTGTTTTGTTCTTGTTCCTAATTCACAGCTAATCACATATCTGGATGGTTCTAGTCATCCTGTGGTCAGTATTTTGGCCCTCTGGGCATTACACAAACTCTTTTCGAGTGTTAGTATAGTTTCATTCTTCAGTCTGCTTTGTTAAATCTCCTCTCTTTACCAAAATACTGACACCCTGAGGAAATAAGGAATATTTTCAGATGACCAGATTGTATTTCTTCATCGAATCAACTTCGCAATAGTTACTACTCTTCATGAATGATTTAAATGAGATGTCAGTGTGTTTTAAGACAAAGAGAGTAAAATTAAATTATAGATGGTTCTGAAAAAGTGCCACTGTGTAAAAATAGCTCTTATTCTTATTTTGGTTAATTCTTGTTTTCTTTGGCTGTTCTTAAAGGAGCAGGGAGGTGAATAGTGTAGAAATGTCATGTTGCCCGTGGGAATAGTACATCAATGATGGTTCCAGTTCATTTCAGGACCTTGGTCCCACTTTGTTCCTCTGGCTTCATACCTGTTTTGATGGCAGCCAGGAGGGCCCTTCTTTTTGCAGCTCCTTTACTGCTGGTTAGAAATAGTGCTGGTCTGCCTCAGGCTACCCGTGTGAAAGTTAAGAGAGCTTATCATTTTCAGTTCACATGTGTGGGAAATCAGGACCTTTAGGTAAGAAGGGCGGCCAAGCATAGAGCAGGTGTCCTCAAGCTAAATGGTGTCAGAAGTTTTGGAAGAGGGACAGATAACTGTAGTGTACTGAGATTATAGAGGCAGTAAGCACTTGGTGGTATGAAAGATACATGGATTGGAGATTCTGTGTGAGCTTAAACTGAAAGGAGGTAAAGGTTAACTTAAATCAGGTCATATGCCCTGAGAAAGAGAGCAGTTGATACAGCCAGATGAGAAGTGATAAATTGGGCCAGAGTTGCACATTTGTGGCATAGTTGATAGACAGCTAAGTATGTGACTACTGTGATTCGGGGCGGCCTTGGAGTGTGTGGGATAAACAGAGATAAGACTTGCAACTGTGCCTTATGAAGACCTGTTAAGATGAGGAGTATTCAACCATGAGAAGGTACAGTCAACACCTTCAGATATTTGAAGTCTTGTGAAAAGCACAAGAAAACTATTCTGCATCATGAGAAAGACCTCCACACATGGACAGAAGTCACAGTAGTCAGCTGTCAACTTGAGAAGGGTAAAGGCTTTCGAATAAGCCAAGTTGTTGAGGGATGGAGTTGCCTACCTCAGAAGAAGTACAGTCCCTGTTATGGACAGATATTTTTCAGGTCTGTTATTAAGAGTTTTAAACACTGGAATAATGCTTCAGACTAAGTGACTTTTAATTTTGCCAGTCAGTTTTCATTCATGCAGCACATAGTTTATCAAGTACCTATTACTTGCTAGCCACTGTTCTATAATCTGGGAATCTAGCAGTAGACAAGATCCACACATATCTTGTTTCTCCTAGAGTTTACAGTGTTAGGAGAAACAAATGGCAGAGAGAAAAAACTAATTGGTGAACAACGTAATTTGCTATGAAGTAAATAAAATCGTAGTGACATGGCAACAAGAGACTATGGGAAAGCTGCCTTAGCTTAGACGATCCCCTGAATGAGGATGAGAAAGGGCTGGCAGTGAGAAGATACTGGGAAGAACATTCAGATAGAAGCCACAGCTGGTATTACAAAAAGCAGTCCAGAGCTTGGTGTGCTCAGAAAACAGAAACAAACAAACAAACAATTCAGCATTTCTGAAACACAGCAGTTAAGGCAGGGGTGGCCAGGAATGAAATCAGAACAGAGGCTGAGCAGGTCACCTAGCGCTTTGGAGGCCATAGAGGGAGTTTAGATTTCATTCTAGGAGGCAGGAAGAAACATCATCAGATCTGCACTTGGAAAAGATTACTTGGGCTGCTGCTTAGAATGTAGACTTTGGGGAAATAGAAGGATGACACATTGGCCATCACAGGGGTCTGTTGAGAGAAATAGTAGCTTGCACCAGGGTGGTATCAGTGAGAACAGAGAGAAATGATGGTTTTTCTTCAGAAGCAGAGCCAGCAAGACTTGCTGGTGAATGTGGATGGATTGAGAGAAAAAGAGAGGAGTCTGGCATGACTCCATGGTTTTTGCATTGAGCAACCAAGTGGATGGTGGTGAATGTGTGCTGAGGTGGGAAGGACTACAGTTCAGGAGAAGTGGGGGAGAGTTTTGTTTGGCCGAGTAAATCTTGAGATGTCTTTTAAACATCTAAGTGAAGATGTCACACATCTTTTTATTAGATACCTGAATTAGGAGATCAGCCCATCATCAGAGTATAAATGGTATTTAGAACCATGGGTCTAAAATAATAACAAAGCAGTAGTGCTACACTAAGAGAAGTGGGCTGGAACATTAAAAATGTAGAGGTCAAGAACACAGGAAAGCATAAAGAATCAGGAGTGACCAGTGAGATAACAAGAAAATCAGGATATGGTAGATTTCCAAAAATTAAAAAAAAAAAGGTGTTTCAAACTAAGTGAGGCATCTTCTATGTCTGATCTTGCTGAGCTACTAAGATAAAAACAGAGTATTAGATGAGGCAAACTGGAGACTATGCGTTCCACATGTAGATGAAGAGAAAAGAGGAAGAAAGACCAACTTCTTTTGTTTAAAGAGACTTCCCAGAATCCTGCTCGCCTCCGCTTATATTGTTGAAACAGAATTTATGTAGTCACATGGCTGTACCTACCTAGTAGGAAGGCTAGATTACAGTGTGCTTACTAAAACTGGAGGTTGCTTCCTTTGAAGAGAAGGGAAAATCAATATTTAGTAGGCAGCTGGTAGATTCTTCTGCTTAAGTAGAAAGGGTCAAAGAAAGCGTTGTGTTTTTCCACTGCAAAAGGGAGATTCTCATGCGTGTAATTGTAGAAGTGTCTCGGAAGTCTAGAGGGGAAGGGGAGTGGATCTTCAGTGTCTGATTTGCCTTTGATCCACTGTACAGTCATGTGTAGACAGTAAGCATGGCGGGTGAAGATGGGCAGTCCCTGTCTGAATGGACTGTGTTTAAGTGAAATAGGAGGCAAAGGTGTGGACAGAGAATGGGAAGGAAGGCTGCTGGAAATCGATGGAAAGAAGAGAAAGTGATGACTCGTATTAATAGTTTTGGCAACTGAGAGTTGACGTGCCTCAGAGGTGGAGAAGGGTTAGTGGAGGTTGAGCATTCTTTTGAGATTTGGGGTTATGAATTTAGTGAAACCAGTCGTCGTTGGGTATTTTTTCTAATTACAAGCTCCAGTGTCTAAATGAAGGGACGTTTAGATTTAAATAGAGTTAGTTATTCTTAAAATTTTAACCTCTTATCCAGTGTGTGTCACTGATAAGGGCTGTGAAAAAATCACATGGAAGTGAAAGGCAGAAGTGTGAGATTTCAGTTCACTTTTTCCCCCATCTGGTAATGCTAATAATACTGGATGCGATTGAATAAAATGGTACTTTGCACCACATTTAGACACACTCTTCACACTGTATTTGCATATTTTGAATTTGTGTCTGCACAAATGATCCAGTTTTACAAAAGAAACCTGAAGAGAGACTGCTGTAAGTAAAGTAATACCCTAGTAGAATAGTCACAATAGGTGCATCTGTTTCACTAAAGCTAGAGTTTTCCTGAGCACTGCAGTGGGAGAAGTTTATTTCCGTATTAGCTTTCATGTAGATCAATGAAAATTTGCAAAATATTGAGTTGTATGGTTTAGTTTATACCAAAAAAGAAAATAACAATAAAAAAGATCTAGGATAGCAGTAAAATTGGAGTTTGTTTTTTGTTTTTTTGTTACAAGTATTATATTCTGGCAGTTCTGTTTTGCAAAGAATAGCATAGATGAAGCAAAATGTATTTAAACTTTTTTTTTCCTTAAACTACCTTTTGTTAAGAATAATCTATGTGTTACCAATTTGCTTTACTAGTGAAGTATTTAAACTATATTACAGTAGTTAATTTATACTACAAAATATTTAAATAGGAATACTTAAATATGAAATATATTAGAAAAAGATTATATTAAAATATCTTTTTAAGAGTAAGTAATAAATAGGTATAACAAACTGGAATTTTATTAGGGATTTCTCTATAGAGCATTTAAAATGATTAAGAAAATATTTTTATCCAAAGGGAGAAAGTGTTCTGTTCGTTCCGTCAGAGAGTCAGCATGGTACTATATTTATGGTCCTGTGTCCCATCCTTTGCCCAGGGCATGGACAGTATCCTCTGTTGCTCGCCCTAACACGACGTTCGTCTTTGTTGACTCCAGTGTTCCAGGAAACCATTCCTAGTGGACTGGAGTTGGCATGTAAATTAAACCATTTGTTATCCTGGGCCTAGAAGATCATGCATCAAGGAAATGCTTAGATTTAGTCTTAAACTTTAACTTGAGATGTTCAAAAGTAGCATTTTTATTAGCAGTATCTGGAAATGAGATATACACCCATTTCCCCTTTATTATCAGTTATTTCCTTGAGACAAACTCCTACCAGTGATGTATAGTACAAGGATAAACAAGCTTTTGTGGGTTAAGATGCTCAGGCTCTTAGATGAGGTAAACCAGAATAGGATATTTTCTCAGGGACTGTTCATCTTTGCATGAACACAAACAATATAGAAAATTCAGGACACACGAGACACAGAAAGAATTCATGTTTTTGATAGAAGCAGAATAAATGTATTGGATTCCATCACATGATTAAAAATGGTTTTAATGTTAAAGAAAGATATATATAAAAAACAACAATTATTAGTGCATAGCTCAGTGAATTAACTGTACAACCCCACATGTTAAGAAATTGAACATTACAAGACTCCTGAAGCCTTTCTCATTGCTTCTACCCACTCCATGCTCCCAAAAGATTATCAGTGTCCTGACTTCTAATGTCACTGTTTAATTTTTCCAGTTTTTTAACTTACCTAATAGAATCAAGTAATATGTTTTATATTGGACTTCTTTCTCCCATTAAGTTTGTGCAATTCATCCATATTGTATGTAGCTATCAGTTATTTTTTCATTACTGTATAGTAATCCATGTTCAAACATATTATAATGTGTTCATTCTTACTACTGTTGATGGACATTTGGAGTGTTTCTGTTTTGTTTGTTTGTTTGTTTACTATTATGAACAATACTGAATATTTTTGTACTTTTTTTTTTTTTTTGTCTCATGTATGTACCTAGGAATCGGGTTGCTTTGTCATAGATGTGTGTATGTTCAGTTATAGTAGATACAGCCATGCAGTTACCTAAAGTAGTTTTACCAGGTTATACTCCCACCAGCCAATGTATCAGCATTTGTATTGCTCCAAATGCTTGCTAACACATGGCATTTATAGTCTTTTGCATTTTACCCATTTTAACCATAGTTGTATCTCATGGTGATTTATATTGCAATTTCCTGATTAGAATCAGACTTTTTAGAATATTGCTCAGTTAGGAAAATCAATGAGACGATAGAAAAAGTTTCTAATTAAACATGTTATATGTGTATGCATGCACATTTCCTGAAATCAGATCCAAATAGTGGTATGAACTTGAGTAAGCTATTTAATTTTCTAGAACATGATTTCTTTAGATGTTTATTTTCTGTGGGCTGGATTGTGGTCTTCCAACTTCAACAGGCTGTAATTCTAACTAAAGTTTTAAAGAATCCTGAAAGCTCTTCTATATGCAGGATCGTTTTCCTTGTTATTAAGAGACCAGTTGCCATGTCTGAATCCATAGTGCCTACTTTTATAGTCCTGTAATAGAAACAATTTCTTCTTAAGACCAGCTAGAGTTCCACTAAGACTTAGGTATTTTTGATAAGTCTTAAGAGGTAGGAGAATTACAGTCACAAGGGATTCTGGTGTGAATCATGTCAAAATTAACTAAGTTGTGAATTGAAGTAAGTTGATAAATACAAACAGTAATAGCTGACCATGAAACACAGTCCTTGAGATAAAAATTTTCTGTATATACATATTATAGTAAGTCTTCCTACCATTGCTAATGAGAGGTCTGGCATTTGAGTTCATTTGTTTTTGAATAATCTGAAAGAGGAAAATAGAGTAGCTAATAGCTAACAGCCTTTGGAAAATTAGCAAAGTAGATCCACTGGTAACATAAAGCATGCATATCTGAATTTATCAGTTCAGAAGTTTTCGGCTAAAATATGTGTGCTTTATTATGTGTGTGGGGTAGGTGGGTATGGAGGTGTGTTCTCCAGATTTGGGAAGGCAGAACTTTTTAGGGAGGCATAAAATGTGTGAACTATAACCCATGTTATAAAGGTTAAGAGAAAGTGGGTGAAAAATATTTGAGATGAATCTGTGTTGAATATCTGTGTTGAATCTTCATTGTTCCATTTTTTATCCTTTAGCTCATTTAGATTAAAGCTGCTAATCCAACACAGATTTGTTTAGAGTTGAAAAAAAATGTTATTAGTTCCTCTATGTTGCAACTGGCTTCTTATTCTGTGGGCATTCTTTCCTTGTTTATTATAAATGATCAGTGCTTGGCTCTTCTCCCCATAAAGTTCATAGGACTGTGAGAGATGAAATACAAAGTCTGTATAAAAATGTGAGGCCCTTCATTATTTATGAGAATGAATCAAATACAGTTCTTTTAATTAGAGTCTGGTAAAGGGGCCACTTGTTTTTTTCACCTTAACACATGATTGCACAAAAGGGAAGCTGATATCTACTTCTCTTTTTTGGTGGTAGGAAAAGCTTTTCTTGAAAAAAAAAAAAATTCCACTCAGCAGTTAATGAATTTACTGGCTCTGTGTGTATTTACCCAGGAGTTGGGGGTATTTTTTTTTACCTGTGGTAGTCGGTTGGTGAGCATTGGTGGATGGGAAAGCAATTTATAGAGGAAAAGGAGTTGAAAACTTCTGTGCCTGTGTGTTGGAATCACGAGGAATTGAGATAGGAGTTGAGAGTGACAAAACCATCAGAAAATGTGTGTGTGGGGCGTGGCCTGAGCAACGCAAATGGCTATAGCTGTGACGATGGGGCTTCTGCTTTCTGTGCCCAGCCCTCCTGTGCTCCTTGTCATTTAGTCTTCTTTCCTGAATTTGCCTTTCACTTTCTTACCTGAGTTCCTCTAGCTTCCACTTGGCCAGCACCTATTATCTGGCCATTTCATCTGTGAGATCTTCTGTGACCTTAAAATTGCAATGGCCTCACTGAGCTTAAAGAAGGAATTGTGGTGCTATTTGGGGTTATAATTTTCACCTTATCTGCTTTGTGGCAACATTTTTTTCCTGCTGCATTTTCTTTGTAGGGAGGATGCTGTTCTTTTCTATATATTTTTTTATATTCTTTTGTGTGGTTGCTATATATGTTCTTTTTTGTTACTCAGTAGAATGAGTGTGATTTTCCTGGCAGAAGAGTACAGTAGAGAGGAAGGTGCCCGGTTTCTCTGTTGGAGGACTCCTTTCTCTCTGCCCCACCCTGAGGCACTATTTCTTCCCTGCTCTGCCTCTCAGAACCCAGCCTGGTGAAGGAGGGCTTCCCCGGCAGACCTGATGTTCCCCCGTCGTGCCATTGGCCCCAAGATGCACAGCCACCTCTTTCTAAGGCGTCCACCTCCTCTTAGAGAAAGAGGACACTTTCGGAGATCAGCAGTCTGTACCCATCGCACCTCCCCCTGCACCAGGGTGAGTGTCAGTGTGGTCCAGGCCTCTCCTACCCACTCCCCCAGCTAGGTACCTTCTCAGCCCAGCTCCTGCTCCTACTCAGGTGACTTCTGGAGCCCTGCCTCCCCTAACTTCCCTCTGCAAACTCCCCTCATTGCCTGCTCTGTAGGTATGACTTCCCACTCAGGATCTGCTCTTCTGTTGCTTTTGGCCACATTTACATATTTTTGCAAATTTGTTGTTTTAATTGCTCTGAAAACATAACTTTGATGGTTTGTTTCCTCCCCCCCCCCCCCGCCTTTGTTCTATATGGCTTCAGGAGGGAAGAAGAGGGAAGATTCAGAAACAGACCTTCCATGCTCCTATAGGAAGCAGAAATCTATTTTCATTGTTTTAGCAACATCTGAGCAGTGACGTCTTGGCAAATAGAACTGATCAGCAATCAGAGTTGAGTAACGGTTTAGGAATCACTGCCATGTAAACTAGAGGTGGACTTCCTGACAAGGCTAAATCACACTTGCCTGCTTTGGAAGCCAGAGGAGAATTATAGGGCCATCGGGTGGCTGACAGGAGACAGGCTCATCCAGGAGAGGGGCCAGGAAGGTTGGAGAAGTGGGATGAGTAAAGGTTTCACCTTACTTCCCTCCCCTCTTTTTATTTTTCTTGAGATTCTTTCATTTTTAAAAGGATTCGTTTAAAATTTAAAACTGCAAAACAAATTCCATACATTTTGTCATAAATAAAAATAAGGCAGAACACTGTACAAGCAACTCAAGAATAGCTGTTCCAGAATACATGATAAAATGCTAGTTTATAATCATAATTCATACAGTTTTTGAAATAAAACTGTTGAAAACTCACAGGTCTTGAAGCAGCACATACAAGAGAGCCTTGAAGAGGGAACAAAATGGCTTTGCTCACACTTTTGAAAACCTAATTTTGCTTAGAGCTTAGGTGTGTTCCATATTCCAATTCACACAGATTGGTTTGCTTTTTCCCAGCAAGTGTAGGAGAGGCACCAATGACAATACCGCTTTGTTTCTGAGAACATAGTAACAAAGCATTGTCTCTTTTAAATATGACTTAAGAGGCAAAGAGGTATCCTTGATAAGAGTGTTCTTTCAGAGGTGAGTTTTGAGCTTGCTTCGCTAAGCCCTGGCCTGTGTTTGCTGCTTACACAGGTCACCTGCTCAAGTGTCCATGGCCTTCCCTGGGCCTTCTGATTCCAGAGTCTCAGAAGGTAAACAGCCCAGGTCTGTGTGACAGAATGTTAGAACTGAGTATCTTTGCTAGAGAGAGCTTGCACTGTGCCAGCCACCTTAAAATTCAAAGTGTTGTTTGCATATAATTGTCACATAACTTGTTTTTGTACTTTACTTTTGAGAACCATGCCTTTGGTTCTAACTCTTTAGTAATCTGCAATAGCTCTAAGATGTCCCAAATTTCCACTTGGTTGACCTGTATGCCTTTCTACCTTTGAAGTATCTAGGAAGAAAACCAATGAGAGATTTCAGATTAAACAAGTTCTAAGTTTGAGATTGCTTCCTGGCACAGGGTATGCCGGCAGGTGTTCGCGTGCTGGGAAGGCGTGCATTGCCAACCAGTGGTTTTGGCCCCGGAGGCTCTTGTCCACTCCAGACTCGTCCTTTAGGAGACCCTTCACTTTCTCCCCATCCCTCTCCTTTCCACAATTTGCATCAGTTTTCTTTTACCCACAAAGAGGATAAGCTCTCTGCTCAGTCATAGGACAGAGCTTGAGATAGAGAGCCTGTTTGGAAAAAAGCCCATACTTATTTTATGTAGTAGCCTTCTTTCAGATTCTCTAGGGAGTTTCTCTGCTGGGGATGTGCTTTCTGGAACTATGATACACTTTACTTTGTTTTTTCTTAATGTATGAAATAAACTAAGTTCACTTGATTTTTTTTCTTAGAACCTTTTTGTGTCAATACTTACTATTTTCAACTGGCTGATAGAGCTATTTTCTCATGCTGTATTATCCTATGCATCTTGTACTAACCTAATGATTTTCTAATTATAGTCAGCTTATCAGTTTTGGTGTATATCATCGCCTGTAGTACTCCAAACCACTCTTTAAAAGACATAGAGGGTTTAATAGATGAGAAAGAAATTGAGTCTAAACCAGAGTTTGTTTCTCTTAACATTTACATGCCTTTTTTTTGTTCAGTTTCAGTTACATCACTGTCAGGTAGCTGACTTCCCCCCTAAACATGGATATAACTATCTGGTGTCAATTGATATTTTTCATTATCTCTGTAGTTCTCACAACTATACAGAAATTATGTACCTTCCTAAAGCATGGTACACATTAGCTAGTTATGTTAATAAGAATATTCTTGTTCATTCCTGACTTCCAAGAGAAAAACATAAACCAGTACATATTGTTAGCTCTCATTTATTGAGCTCTTATTATATTCAGTACAAGATGCTTACATGTTTTTCTCATTTGAAATTCATGATAACTGAGAAGGAGGTGGTTTTCTCTCCATTAGACGGTTGAGGCAGTTACAACTTGGAGAGATTAGATAAATTGTTCAAGGTCAGCAGCCAGGAAAAAGTGAGGTCAGGTTTCCAAATCAGGCTGTCTGGCTCCAAGGCTGCTTGCTGGTCACCATTAAACCCTACTTCTTCTTCCTCCATGTGATGTAGGTGAGACTGAGTCAAAATCTCAAAATCAGTTGTCCAAGGATTTTACTAACCCTTAGTTTTTCTGTGATTGGCTTACAATGTGTGAGTTACAGTAGTCCACTAGATGGCATCAGACCCATGTGGAACAGATTGGGTCTTCACGGTGGAGGTAAGAGCCAGCAAAGTGTCTGCTTTGGTTTTGAGGAAATAACGATACGTCTTCTTTGGATTTATAGGAAATAGTGTTGTTTTTATGCTATAAAAAATGTAATATATTCTTTAAAGTCACCTTTCTAGAGGTAATGGTGCAAATAGTTTCAAATTGTGAATAATGCAAAAATAATTTGTTCAGTGTTGAGAGGTGCATCTTGATTTAATCCTACCTCCATGTATTAGGTAAATTTTTCTTCAGGAAACTGTTTATGGTTATGTAAAGCATATGTTCTTTAATTTTATGTTTTATGAAGTTTTTTTTTTTTCTTTGAAGCCAGACATATGCCAGTTAAAATTGAGTATGACTATCTCATGAATTCACAATGCCCTAGGCTAGATAACAAAATGAAACCCTCTAGACCTGATTTGGGAGAGACAGGGAATGATCATCAGTTTTTCAGTATCACCATCCTGTTTGTCATCTGCCTAGAAACCTCATTTTGTCTGTCATTGCTGCTCTACAGCTGGAAACAAGGCTGTGGTTTGTATAAATACTCTTCTCCTTGGGCAGCCATACCATGTGCCTTGTGCCTTCATTCAACACCTCGGCTGTTTGGAGTAGCCCAGACTTCCAAACCTGGGTCCTTGTTGCTCTTGCTCACATTCTATATCTAACTTTTATGATTAAAGATGGCACTATTCACTAGTTCCCTCCAGCTAGTCTCAAATTTATTTACACTTCTCCCTCTCACATTGTCTTGGGTGTAACTGTACTGCCCCTTAACAGTTACCTCAGTCAATGACTATTCTCTCCTGGTCTCAAATGGGCACATGCCATCTCAGCTTCTACTCCGGTGGAGACATGGTTACGTTCCTTACTTGGATGTTGTCTCCAAACCACCTCCACGAATGGGAGACATTTGCAAATGGATAATTAGGTACAAATGTGAAATATTTCTCTTCACTTTCACCCTTTAGTTCCCAAGTCTAAGTTTTCTTTCTGTCTGTGGGTGAAGCAGTACCCTGGAGTGTTTGTTCTTTGAGATCATAAAGATCCTGTAGGTATTGTCTTTCAGGTGACACCATCAGTGAGTCTTCAGTAGGCCAGTAAACGTTCTAGAAGTCCAGCAGGTTCTAGGTCAGGCATGTCCAACCTGCAACCCAGGACAGCTTTGAATGTGGCCCAGCACACATCCTTAAAACATTATAAGATATTTCTATCACCTTTTATTTTTAGCTCATAGGCTATTGTTAGTGCGTGTGTATTTTATGTGTTGTCCAAGACTTCTTCTTCCAGTATGGCCCAGGGAAGCCAAAAGGTTGGACACTGCTGTTCTAGGTGATGGAATACTAGCAGAGCAGTGAATCACATTGCCCTGGGAAGATCTGTTAATTTCTTTTTCTCTGTAAAGTGAATGTCTTTCACAGTGGTGTGTGCATTACTATGATTGTGACTAACACATGGATTAGGAAACTGGTAGAACCTTGGAGTGAGAGGAGTAGAGGAAGCATAATAAAATTGACAGTGTTACTATCACGGTGACTATGAAGTTCTGCCTCCACCCAGGTGGAAGGAGTATAATCATCTTGCCACTGGCTGGCTGGCTGATACCCCCAGGAATGGTGCCATATCACATATTTACTTATGATTGCTGCTGCTGAAAATTGGTATGTGGCATTGTAATCAAGTTAGTCTGAGAAAGGACAGGTCCATGTTGGTGACCCTGCACGTGACTTTTTATTTCTCCATGGCCAGTTCATTATCCCATTGAACAAGTGCTATAAGAGTTGGGGTGAAGGGCAGGCTGACGGACATACATTGAACAAAATGTAGAAAGATACACCAACAAGGTAATGTAACATCTAATGCATAGTAGGCATCTCAGGTCACTTGGTTACCTAGTATACTGCTGTTTACTTTTTATCCAGGGCTCAGTAGCAAGACCAAAACTATTCCTCAAAAGGTTAACATTGGTTTGCCAAAGAGAGCTTGATTTTGCTTCATGGTTCTAAGGGGTTGCTATGTTTTTGTTCTGTTGGGACTTGAGACTAGTTTTATCTAGCTCCCTGATGCTACATAGATACTTAAGTTACCACTGGTCATTAAAGCCATGTACTAGCTGGGTAATCTTTTCTTTTGGGTAGTTGAAGCCAGAGCTGCCAACCTTTGGGGGCATTTAGTAAAGTGGGTTGGAGCAGCACAGCTCTCACCAAGCACCGTTCCTGATTTGTATTGAGACTGCAAAGAAAAGGGGTTTATCATTTCCTTTGTAGGAATATGTCAACCAGCCATACAGATTAATGGACCAAGATTCTTTGCTGACGGCCCTGTATTTTTGTGGAATTTATTTTCTACATGCTGGCATTCTTATTAATACATCCTTCCAAGGCACCTAAGAGTACGTGTTGCTTCTTGCTTTTCAGGTGCTAAAAGCAGATGTAAGTAATGTGTTGGACTAGTGTAGTGTTCTATAAGAGATGATCGATGTCCTTGAATACCATGTTTTTACTACAGAGATGAAGAGTTTGTATAACTGAAATAATACTGTTAAGGCTCACTGGCTCACTGCTGTCTTCTCCATTTAAAGGCAAACTCCTCATGTGCCCTATTTTTTAGGCTAGAGCAAAATCTATCGTATCAGCTGATATTTATCATATCAGCAGATTTATATGTGGTGCCAGATGCCATGATGATCTGCTCCAGTAAAGAAATCACACTTTGAAGAGCATTGCAAGTGGAGTCACCCTCTGAATAAGCTTCTGCTAGCCTTCATGACTGTTTTTACATCTGCGTCCTTCAGACAAGCCAATTAAGTGAGACTAGGGGAGGTGTCATCACTCTCAGCTTGTCAGGTCTTTGGTGGTACTTCTGAGCAATGCCATAGGAATAGAAGTTGAGTTGCTCTTGGTTTGCTGTTTTGTTAGAGTGCAGAGCTGCCAGAGGCTTCCAGTGATCACTTCCTTCCCCTAAAACCCTAACACAGGCCGAAAGGATGAAAACTGGAGCTGCTGAGTTATCTGTTAAAAACAACAGCAACAACAAACTAGGCAAATAACAACTTTGTGGATTTAGGCTCCTACTGGGCCAATCAGAAGCAGTTCAACTTAATTCTTTTTAATGGCTGAACAGTTTTACATAGCATTCATACATTGAAGTTACTTATCCTTTCCAGGATTGATATACTTTTTAATCTTTTTTTTTGCTTTTCATTTTTCCAGTGAATGTTATAATATTAAAGGTCCTGTCCTTGGTTCATTTTTGTACTGGCTTATCTGACCTTTGCTCAGTTATTTCTAGTTCCTCGTACATTATGGATATTGCTCCCTCTTTCTTCTAATCGAAATTGGACAATTAATTTTATGAACTCATCCTAGAAAAAGTGCTACATACCTCACCACTGAATATCACTACAGTCACCTTCACAGTACTCTCCTTGGGAAACTATGCACTGTCACCAGTGCCTAGTCCACCCTTCAAAGCAGCTTTGGAACTCTTTCTGGGATGGCCATCGGAGATGTCATCATACCCAAAATATGACAGTTAAATTCACAAACTTGTCACCGTGCGCTTAACTTGGCAGCGCTGTATGAACAACTCAGTAAGGTGTCATAACCTTATCAAGGTATGACAACTCTGATGGACATTCCAAAAAAAGAGTTCCAAAATTGCTTTGAAGGATGAACTAGGCACTGGTGTATAGCTTCTCAAGGGGAGTACTTTGAAGGTGACTGTAGTGATATTCAGCAATGAAGTTTGTAGCACTTTTTCTAGGGTGTGTTTGTGAAATTAATTTTCCAACCTCATTTGTCTCTACCTTTTGTTTTTAAGGATTTTGATTGAGATTATATTCTTACCTGCTTATTTTTCTTTAATTTCACCAGTCTGATATGTGAAAAGTTGATTATCAGTGAAGTTGAATTTCCAATATATTTATTTACTTATAAATTTTTCAAGAGGACATATTTTGTCCATTTGTCCACAGGCTATTTTTCTATTACCAATTTGTAATATTTTCTATATTAGAGATAGTAACCCCTTTGCTCATCATATGCCACAGATATTTTCTCCCATGTATACATACATACATGATATTTACATATATTTGTAACATAGGTACATATTTTCCATGTAACACATAAATTTTTTTTTGTTTTGTCCGTTTGTCATCTTTTCCTCCATGACTTTTAGTTTTGTGTCATACTCAGATAATATTTTATAATTCAGTCTGAGATCATAAATCAGATCATATAATGAATATATTTTTATAGTTTTTTTGTAGCAGTTTAATGCTTTCAGTTTTTAATGTTTAATAATTTATTGCAGATTTAGTTTGCTATGTGATCGCTTCTCGGCCTTTTGGCTAAGATCAAGTGTAGGTTGCTACGTAAGATAAGATAGGTTTCTCTACTTCAACCGCCAAATGGTTCGTGAGTTTTTCTGGTGTCATTTATTGAACATTTTTTTCTCACTTAATATGTTTTTAAAAGACAAGGACACTCTAGGGATGAGATAAATGTCAGTCTTTATCCTATGGAGGCCTACACTACAGTTTGTCTTATTAATATACTTTTAAAAAATTAAAGCTTTAAACCCCTAGTCCAAGAAACTCTATTGAGGTTGAGAAGGAAATATGTAACTAATTCGAATCAGCCATAAATTAAAAACAGCAAACAAGAATCCTCTACCCTTACTTTGGCAAAAAGAAAAATTCACCAAAATAAAAGCTAAAAGAAATTTCTTTGAAACTAGCTGAATGGTTAGCAGTTGCTGTATGATTCTTCCTCAGTATTTATATTTTTCAGCTTTGACTTGAAAGCAATGTTTATTACATCATCCCCAGTGAACAAAAGTTATCCTGTGTTTTGAAATATAGTTATTTCCTTGATCCATAAATAAATAATGACTATTTAAAAGCATTTAAGCTATATAAATAAACCACTTATTTTAAATGAAAAGAATGACAGGTTGGATTATTTTTCTCTAGTTCTTGGAATTATACAAGTTCTTTACTTTGAAATGAAATATTTACTTATTTCTACTTGATGTTTTGTGTACACACATACATAAAACTATAGGACCCTTCCTTATTCTGATGAGCCATTTTTTTGTTGCGTTGGTATAGACTTCTGGATTGTGAGGTTAGCATGAATTTTAAACCCCTGATTTTAATTTAAAGTATTTGAAACCTTCAGAAAAGTAAAAGTATAGTAGAGTGAACTTGTTATATATGCGTCACCTGGGTTCACCAACTGTTCACATTTTTCAACTTTTGTTTGATATCTTTCACCCCAAGTTCATATTTTAAATTCAAATTCCTCCAGTTGTCCCCACAATTTTTTATAGCATTTTCATTTTTCTGATTCAGAAGCCACTCAAAATCATATATTACCTTTGATGGGTTTTATTGTTTTGGGCTTTTCAGTTCTTTAATTTAGAAAGTGCTCCTGCTTTTAGTTTTCTTGTTTTTGTTTTTTTTGTTTTTTTCTGTTGTGACTTTGGCGTTTTAAAACGTCCAGGCGAGTTGCTTTATAGATTGTCCCACAATGTAGCTGGTCTGATTTCTTTCTCATAGTTAGATTCAGGCTAAATATTTTGGCAAGGAAAATACATGGGTCATATTGTGACTTCCTTACTCTATCATGTCAGCATGCTCACTGCCATTTTGATAATTTATTTGTTTTAAGAAGCAAATATATCTATGATAAAGTTCACTCTTTTGTAATTAATGTGATGTATATGGTGATAATTTGAGGTTGTGTGAATATCCTATAGTTTTATCATCCTCTGGTAATCCTCACTTGAGTGACTTATTACAGAGATGATTGAAAAAAAATTATTTTTTCCTAATTCTGTTATTCTCTTGTTTATTAACTATAATCCATTTACTTTATATTCCAATGAATTATGTAATTGTTACAATTATTTTTCTCACAATCTTTATGCCAGTAGATTTAAGTAGAAGTCCATGTGCCATTGTAGTAAATCTGATGGGAGAGGGGAGAAAGTAAAATGGATCATTAAGTGCAGTTTCATATGATAATGCTCCCACACATTCTCATGCAAATTAATTCATTGGCACTAATAAGAGTCAAATAAATTATTTACTTTTCTCTCAATTGATGTTTTCTATATTTATTTTTGATTTTCTCTTTTTCTGACTGCTCAATTGCTTATATTAATCTCTAACCTAATTTCTGTTGCCCTAACATTTGTATCAATTATACATTTATTTTCCATCAAAATAGCTGCAGAAATACAGAGGACTCTGAATCAACTTGGAACACCCCAAGATTCACCTGAATTGAGGCAACAGCTGTAAGTATTTAATTAAACAATAAAGAACAGGAAAACAACTATTGTTATATTCCTTTGATAGTGTGTAGTGTTGTGTTTACTGGAGAAAACAATGAAAAATTAATAAGGTATTTTTGTTACCTTGTTTGTACCAAGATTTTGTGTAAGTTTTTCCCTGTCCAGAGCAGACACATTTTTATTTTATTTTATTTTATTTTATTTTATTTTATTTTATTTTATTTTATTTTATTTTTGAGATCTGGCTGGCGTTCTCAAAGCAGAACTTCTTTAGTTGCTTTTCTTATAGATTTTTAAATAGATTTTTTTAATGACTTTTTTAGAAATGGTACTCTAAGCTTTTCTGTGTGTGCACTCTGGTATGTGATTTACTTCCCATTGCTAATAGTCCCTACAGTGCTATGGTGGCCACATTTTTATTTGGTTTAAATCCAAAACATGTCTAATATGAACTGTTCCCCAAAAACTTATACATACATACTTGAATTTCAGAAATGGTTGGTTTAGAAAATAATGTTATGATAAAGTTTTATGTTTCTGTAAATTAATGCTGTTAGAAGAACAGCAATAATACTTTGTAGTGTTACAGATTTTAGAGTGTTTTTACAGATTTCCTTGTTTCAACCTTATAAAAGTGGACTGAGATAGCTGCAAAGAACTATTTTTATTTTGCCCATAGGGAAAACATGTCTGTTGGGGCTCTGATGATTTGTCCAATATCATTCAGAACTTGGATTTTAAATCTTAGTTCAGCATTGTTATAGCTACAAATTTCAAGTAACATATATGTAGTAAGTGATATGCCAAACAACATTAGCTATTGAAGGAAAAAATGTAGAGGAAGAAATTAAAAGATAGGTAATGACAATTCATATTTTTTATGAAGAAAATTTGAAGAATTTACATTTATCTCTAATTTATATTGTATTTTTCTGTAGTATATGGCTGTCAGGCTGATAAAAATACCCCAAATCTAAATAATAAACCACCATTTATTAAAATAAAGTAAAATGCAATAGAAACACATAATTAATAGTTACAGTATTTTGCTAAGATTAGTAGTGGAGATTCTGAATGAGTAGACATCATTGAAGTCCTTTTCTTAGAATTTTAATTATATTTTCTAAATATAATTTTAAAAGCATTTTTAAAAATTGGGTACTCGGTAAATAGATGCATATAGGTTATAGTTCTTCCTTATAAGTCAAATACAGATGTCTGTATTTAAACATACTCTTATATAGTATCTCATTATTTTAAAAGATCCTAAGTGTGACTAATACGTGTTTAAATTGAGAGATAATATGTATGATAGGTACCAGTGTTGTAACTTATAAAGCATCACATTAATATAAGCTTTTTTTAGTGTCAAGTTCTGTAGAAATCTTTTTGCTTTACATGCTAGCTAGCAAGGTAGGTATAGATACTGATATAATTTACTTCTTTTATTGTGTTCTGTTTCCTTTATGGGAAAGTGTTATTTTTTTTCTATAGCAAACTTAAATAATAGTAAATTTGTACTATTAATATTACTTATTACCATTTACACTCTACCCATTTTTTTTTTTTTAAGTATCTATGAGATGTAAATGCCTAGGTATAGAAATACGAGGCTAGATATAGCCTAAGACTTGAGAACTGGGCAGAGTTTCAGGCAACAAATCCTCCTTATTTATACCTCTCAGTTATGAGATGCAGATGAAAAGCTCTTACACCCCCAATATCTCAAACATCAGACATCTCACAATCTTGTGTTGGCTTACATCATCTTCCTTTCTAAGTGGCTATTGATAATTATTTCTCAAAGCTTAGTTACCCCTGTCTGTATGTGAAGAACTTCCCATGTAATATTTGCTCAATGCTTATCAAACAATAGAACCTGAAAAATTTATTTTCATATAGAAAATTTCAATTCAGTCTACTAAAAAGTGATTTTTATAAAACTTGTCATCAGGGTTGATTCAAGAGTTGTAGCTTTAAGAAACATATTAGATCTTTGGCTATAATGCATGCTTTTTCACTTTAGGCAGCAGAAGCAGCAATATACCAACCAACTTGCCAAAGAAACAGATAAGTACATTAAAGAGTTCGGATCTCTGCCCACCACCCCCAGTGACCAGGTATCAAGCCTTACAAGACATTGTTACTTATTGAATGTGAAAGAACTCGGATGCATTGTCCTATGTTTGCACTGTTATGCTAGAAAGGAAATTAGGGTGGGGGTGGGGAATTCTATTTGAGATTAGTTCACAGAACACAAAACTATATTTAATTGCCCAGGTAATATCCTGTGGTTCAGTAAAGCAAAAATTATTTCCATGCAGTTGCCCCGGCCCATAATTAAGTAAGTGCTCAGAAAATACTTCCTGAGTAATTGTTTCCTGGCCTTCCAGGACTGACTCCATGTTGCATGCACATTCATTCAAGATGTGACGTTTCCTGGGGCACTTATTTTTCCTTGCTCACTTAGTGGACGTTATTGCTTAGGTAAGAGTGTAAGGTTTTATTTTCCTAAAAACAAAACAAAACTACTTAAAAATAACCTCAAAATCATGGCCTAGATTTTAGGATGAAAACATTGAGGTAAGAAATTCAGCATTATGGACCTTTTACCTCCAGGTAAATTTACAGAGTTGTCAAAATGTTATTGAGAGCAAGTTTGTAAGGCCCTGTAATGGGTGAGTAAGTGAAAATTTCAGAATTAACTAAAGAGCCAGCTAGTGGTGAAACAACTTTTATAACTGTTGTAGAACTTCACAGCTTGATTCTAGTAGGTTTTTTTATCCCCCTTTCCTCTAGCGTCAAAGGAAAATACAGAAGGATCGTCTAGTGGCTGAGTTCACAACATCACTGACAAACTTTCAGAAGGTCCAGAGACAGGCTGCTGAGAAAGAGAAAGAGTTTGTTGCTCGAGTGAGAGCCAGTTCCAGAGTATCTGTAAGTATTTAAAAAGGCATTGTAGAAATGAGCATGATATTCTCTTAGGATCCCATAAAAGACCACATTGGCATGTCTTTTTTAAGTCATAAAGATCTGTGACTATCTTGGAAATCGGTATTTGCATATTTATTTTCAGGGGTTTCGGCTCAGTTGTGAAGAAGGGTGATTGATAGTTATGTAATTATGTATTATTGTGGTTATTTTGTCCATGTCATGGAGCAAAAGATTACAGATTATATAAAAACAGAACTGTTTTTGTCAGAAAATATTAGAGGTCAAATCCTAAAGTAATATTCCCATATTTGCTTGTACTTGAAGCTTTTGCTTTGTGTTCATGCTAGGATAGAATACAGTTACTCCTGGGCTGTGTGAAGATGATGGGAGTGAACAGAGTGAATATATTGTACAAATATTGAAGAAAATTCACCTGGAGAAATATAACCTGTAGAAATAAATGGAAGGATAATTTAGTGTGGAATTTTTATTTAATCCAATTTCCAATTCCCTTAGAAACTATCACAAGTTGTTTTCTCATTCCTTAACATAGAATTTCCAAGACTATGTTACATTTCAATTAAATAAAAATTATTATTTGTATCTTGGGAACATTTAATGATCCCTTCCTTGTCATCTTAGGCTATTTTATTATTATTTGAAGTACTTGGCCAAAAATATTAGATCAAAACTTTTTCTTTCTCTCTTCACATACATTCATGTGTCCATATAAATCAGTCTGGTTATTGTAAGGGAAAATATAAATGGTGTGTGTTTTTTCTTTGCCTCTTCTCAGTCCATTCTCTTACTAAATTATTCAGGGTGGTTTTCCTGAGGAGAGCTCAAAAGAAAGGAATCTTGTATCCTGGGAAAGGTAAGAAGTATAAAACATTATACAGATCAAAAGATACGTTTTCAAATACATTTTATACATTATGGTCCCTGGAACAGAATTAAAGCTTTAGTATATTATATCATGACTATCCTGAGTTGCTTATAAATAGAAAACAAATAATAAATTTGAAAATTTTAAAAATCAGTAAAATGCATAAATATATAAAAATATGCTGACATAGGAATAATACTTTATAATTATTTGTCCAAATAAATATTACTGACAATTATTATTTTATATAGGTTATTTCTTTGTGTGAGGTTTAGTCAGCCAACAAGAAATACCCAGTTGCCAAATATAGTTTTCATTAATTAAATAATAACTAAAAAATAGTATTAGTGAAATGATACATGAATAAAATTTGATTAATATTTCAGTTATACTTTTAGAATTTAAATGAGCAATTCTCTGACTTTGAAGAAAAAATATTCCTCTTAGTATTTCTTAAATAGGAAGGAAGTCCCAATGTTTAATACAGTCTTTCTTTTTTTTCATATTTTTTTCTTTTTACTACAGCCAAACTCAACCTCAAGTGCAGGTGCAGGATGACGAAATTACAGAGGATGACCTTCGTCTTATTCATGAGAGAGAGTCTTCTATCAGGCAACTTGAAGTAAGCTTTACATTGTAGAGTTGGACCCCTGCTCAAGATGCTTACTTAGATGGTGCTGGGAGAGGGGTTGAGAAAGAAAACTAAATAAATATATCAATGTGGTAGCATTTTTCATATAAATTAGAATAATTCCTTTTTAAAAAAGTGCTCTCTTTAGAATTTGTGGTAGGATGAGAAAACATACTTTTCTCTAAATTTTTCTTTTAATTCTTCCGAGCCATCTCAGGTCACCTTAGCATTAAGAAAAATACCATTCTAGAGATAAATGTTTGTTTAGTGAGCCTGGATCCTTCCATGACACTTGATATACAATATACCTGCATGAAGAAGAATTTTTGTAAGGGCTTTAAGAGTATTTTATTTCTTTTTAGTATATATAGATATGACATCAAAGAAATCTAAAGCCTCAGTTTTTATGGCACCTACCTATTTCCTAGAAGATGGGCTACTAATAGCTAACAATAGCTATAATTTATTAAGGGCTTCCATGGGCCAAACTCTTATCTTTTTTTATAAATATTCTTAAATTTATTGGGGTGACATTGGTTAGTAAAAATTACATAGTTTCCAGGTGTGCAATTCTACAGCACATCATCTATGTGTTCTTATGTGTTCACCACCCAGTCATTTCTCTTTCATCACCATGTGTTTGATTCTCTATCCCTTCTCCCCGACCTACCTCCCCACTTACCCTCAGCTAACCACTAAACTATTGACTGTGTCCATGAGTTGTTTCTTTGTTGCTTTCAATTTTATGTTCTACATATGAGTGGAATTATATAGTTCTTGGACAAACTATTATCTTAATTGTCTCATTTAGTTCTCATAAAAACTATATGAGGTGATTAACTATGTCATTATTATCACTATTTTTACAGTGAGGAAACTAAGGCATAGAATGAATATGTATAATAAATTGCCCCACCCCTCCTGAAAATATTTTAATTTTACTCTTTAATCAAGTAAAATAATAGTTAACATATATTGAAGAAAAGTAAATTTGTAACTTTTTTATTTATCACTATTTCATTGCATATTCGCAGTTATTAATGTGAAACTTTAAATTTACACCTGTTTTATTCTTTTACATTGTCAAATTGATGAATACATTTTTACTAGAAATACATCATAATGAGAATATTTTATACGCTTAGAAAGAAAGACTGCTTGTGATCACAAAACTAATTACATTGTATAATATAACCCCAGTAACCATATATAACCTTTCCCTAATATATGTCTTTCATTTTCATCCTGCCTTGCTTGATGCTTTTAATGTCACAGACTTATATTCAAGAACGTTACAGTTATTCAAGGTCTACTTACTTAGGATTGCTTATAGTAAGATAGTTTTCTGATACTTTCAAAATGTATGTATTAAGTCTCTGTATGAGTGGTGATTTGGGTTTTTTGTTTGTTTTTTTGTCCGTTCCCCCTTTCCCCCCTGCCTTTTGTGGACTAGGGACAGAATTTCTAATTATAATATGTGACTTTTTCTCTTAGGCTGATATTATGGATATTAATGAAATATTTAAAGATTTGGGAATGATGATTCACGAACAAGGAGATGTGATAGGTAAGCCCTACTGATTAGATTTTGTGAGATGTGAGCAAGCAACCTACATAAAATTTACCTGTTGTAACTTCTCAAAGAAGAGTTACTGCTCCCTCTCTGTCTTTTGGTCCCTCTGGAATCAAAAGCACAGTCTGCAATAGACAAAGCATGACCCATGGCATTATCTGAGACAGATCTAGGTTTTGGCTCCTAGTGGTTGAAATGACCAGCTTCATTTGTCTCAGAAACCTTAAATTTAATCAGGCCTGCTGCTGCTGAGATCATGGGCGGCACTGGGTAACATCATTCTAGCGTATTTCCAGGACTTCTGGTTTTAGTCTTATCCCAATTTAACTCTCATCACAACAGGGACTTTTTGGAAAATGTATGTTATTTATAATTGTGCAAGCTATCTTGCCCTTTAGATCAGAGGAAGTAGGTAGCTATTTGCCTGATCATTTGTTTAAATAGCTTTTTGGTAGATTAATTTAGCAGTATTACTTAGACTCTAAGAATTCTTTTTAAAAATTCTTAAAAATAAATCAGTGACTAAGACTCCCTTTAAGTTTCAAATGTAATAGCAATTCATTTAAGGTATAATTGTTAGCACTGATCAGGATTCTGATTGTTTTTATCATTTTGACATACAAAGATACCTGTGGGTATGTCTAAAGATATAGTTAATATGTTTTCTGAATTTGGTTCAGTTGAAATACTTGGACCTATAGTTTAGTATAGCTATTATTTGTCAATTCTTAGCCTCTTCTGTTACCCTAGTACCTCACAGGGTAAAAATTCGAAAACCATTTATGCATCCAATAAGTAGTTATTGAGTGCCTCCTATATCCACGCAGAAATCTAGGCATTGGGGATTCAGCTGAAATGACATAACAGGTAACAGACCCTGCCTTCTTAGATCTTATAATCTAATTGGAGGAGAGAGACAATTAAAAAAAAAGTAAGTATGTGGTGATAAGTTCTGTCGGGGAAAAGGGCCAGGGTAGTGTGGGGAGGGGACTGCTGGCAGTGGAGAGTGTTGCTATTTTCCCTAGTTCAGTCAGGTGCGGCCTTACTGGCAGGTGGTGATGGTTGAAGACGTAATGGAGGTAAGGGAGCTGGTAAGAGAAAGTGTCCTAGGCTAGGGGAGCAGCGTGTGCAAAGGCCTTCGGGCAGAAGCATGCCGGACATCCTTGGTGAGTGACGTGAGCAGGAGGAAGATGGCGATGATGTGGGAAGTTGCACGGGATGCCATCGTGTAGGAGCCGCTGTAAGGACTTCTGTTGTTATTACTGGAGGGGGAGCCACGGAAAGTTTGAAGCAGAGCAGTGTTAGAGTCGTAGGTTTCAATACTCACTTTGGCTGCCAGGTTGAGAACAGACTGTAAAGCAGCAAGAGCAAAAGCAAAGAGACAACTTAAAAGGCCATCACAGGAATCCAGGTAAACAGCTATGTTGCCGTGGATCAGATAGAAGCAGTGAAGTGGTGAGACGTGATGGAAATCTAGACAGTTGGAAAATGGAGAGCCAAGAAGACTTACTGACTAGTTAGTTGGATGTGGATATGACGGAGTTAATTGAAGTATAACTCTAAGGTTTTGACCTAGACCACGAAAATAATGGTGTCATTTGCTTAGAGGAGGAAATCTGTAACTGCAGCAGTTTTAGATAGATAGAAATCAATAATTTTTGCATATGTTAAGTTTGAGGTGCCGTTTGACATCCACTGAAGATTTGATAGGCATTGAGCATGGAGTTCAGGGGAGTAGTCTAGGCTGGAGATGCAAACCTGGGAGTCATCTGCACTCAGATGGTTTGTAAAGCCCTGAGATTAGATGCGATCACCTAGGAAGTATGTATAGATAGAGAAGCGAAGGGGTCTGAGCACTTACCCTGACTTCTGTAAGAGTGCGGCCAGCAAGCCACATCCATTCTCTGTGTATTATCTATGACAGCTTCCGTACCAGAGGCCGAATTGAGTATTTATGACAGAAATCATAGACACTGCAGAGCTTAAAAGATTTACTGTCTGCCTCTTTACAGAAAAAGTTGTTGACACCTGATTTAGAAGACAGCTGATGAGAAACCAACAAAATGACTAAGGAGGAATAACTAATGATGAGGAAAACCAAGTGAAAGTGTTGTTCTGGAATGAGATGGGCAAAGTGCTTCAACAGTGGTGGCTGATCAGCTATTTCAAATACTGCTGCTAGGTTAAGTAAACTGAGGATTTAGAATTGACTGTTCCATGCACACAGGTGGCCTCAGATGACAGCTGTGTGGGTGAAAGACTGGTAAAAGGCTCAAGAGGGAATGCGAGGAGCGCCTCTGGACACATAGCAAGAAGAGACAGCTCTTTTAAGGGGTCAAGCTGGGAAGTGGAACAGAGGTCTGAGTTGCCAGTGGGTGCGGGATAAATGAGAGGTGTTTTGTTTTGTTTTGTTTTCAGATGGCAGCTATAGGGTTAAGGGAAAGAAATATTGTTGATAAGTGAGAGAAAGGACACTTGTTGGACTGAGTTAGGTGACAAGGAATGGGGTGATGTGCACAGATGGAGAGGTCGGCTCTTGCTGTGAGCGTGGATAATTCCTCCCCAACCATAGGACAGAAGTCAGAGCACAGGTATTTGTTGCATGTAGTCGGTGGGTAGGGTCATGGGAGAGTGTGGAAGTACCTTCTGATTGTTCCTTTTGTCTCAGCGACCTAGAATCACAGTTACTGGGAATGTTAGTACGTGAGGAGGCCTGAGAAGTTTGAGGAGAAAGTAGAAAGTATGCCAAAAATATGACACAGTCTTCCCGGCGTTAGAGACATGAGGTGGGCTTGCTTGGCAGTCATGAATTCCAAGAGAAGTAAGTCAGCATAGATTTTTTTTTTTTGCGTCAGTGTTCAGCTGCATGAGACAGGTTGGGGTTTTGTCATGTCCGTGTGACTAAACTCCAGGGGCAGGGGAGCTGGGGATGAATGCAAGAAAGGATGCCAAGGGATTGCCGATGGGATCTACGCTAGGTGAGGAGGGAGGTGAGGACATGAAGTATGTGAGGGAAGGGGAAAACGTACTAGGATCTATGAAGTCTGGCAGTTAGGAGTGAACTGTAAAGAGCAGGTGCGATCAGAGGGTGAGACTTGAAATTAAGATATGAAGAAGCTGCAGTTATTTGTAATGATGAGGTTTGGGGTGTGATCATGGAAGTGAGTGTTTGAGAAAGGGTAACAGGCAAAGTGTTTGAAAAACATATGCTCAAGGAACTGAGAGGCCAAGGTGTTAGAAGGTCGGCGATTGGATATTGAAATGGCCAATATGTGTACTAGGGAAAAGACTGAAGAGAACATCAGTGCGTGGGGGCTAAAATAGTCAAAAAAAGAGAAGAAAAGACCCTAAGATTTATAGATGTCTGCAACAAGGAGGGGTGGATGAGTCTGACAATATGAGCTTTAAAACCGAGAGTTGGAACTGTGTTAAAACAGTGAGAATGGGGTCCAAGTGAGACTCTTACAACTGAGCATTGGAACTGTTTCTCAAAACTGAGACTGGCTTCATGCTGCAAAGCCACACCTGTCCCAGGCCCTAGGAGGGGGAGATGGAGAGCTGTCAAAGCTTGAGAAGGCCGCGTGGGCCCTCTGGGAGGGCTAGGTTTGGGCCTAGAAATACGGTAATGATGACCTCAGAGTAAGGAGTGGTTTTCAGTTCCTGTATTTACCTAAATAAAAATTCAGAAGAGTGAACAGGTTTAATCTTACCTTGAACAAAATGTAGTGATTTATGCAGCTCTATCACTGTAACATGGACACATGATTAACTGTGTGTGTGTGTGTGTGTGTGTGTGTGTGTGTGTGTTTTATTTTAAAGATAGCATAGAAGCCAACGTTGAAAATGCAGAGGTGCACGTTCAACAAGCAAACCAGCAGCTGTCAAGAGCAGCGGACTATCAGGTAATATTAACTGTAGTAAATTGTTTCATTACTTGGACTTTTAACTTGTGTGTAGTTAACCAGGTTTAAAGTAGCTGCAAATGTCCCATGGAACATAGCCCAGAAATCTACCAGTCAGTTGCAAACTGCATTTAGCCTGATGATTCTCAGAGTTGAACCAGAACTGTGGCCACGGGGATAGGACATGTAGTGTTTAGCGTCCTGACGGGCGCAGCAGAGACCAGGCTTTTCCCACAGCCTCTGACGTCACTGTGACATTCCAACCCAGAGGACTTCTCTCTCTTTATTTGTCACTCTTTCCTTCTACCTTTTTTTCCATTATTTATTATTATTTTCTGGGTTTTTTATATTTTTGGTCAAAGACACCATGGACTAAAGAGCTAAGAATTTTTGTCATAGATAGACCTCTTCAGGTGCTGTGGAAATTATTAGCTTGGAGTGTCCTTGACTGTTAAGTATTCTGTCAGCATTCAGCAGCCCCTTCACCAGGAATGAATTGGGTTTCTTAAGTGAGTTGGGTTACTATAAGAAGTCCTTATGTCTGTGTCAAACATAAAGTCTGTGTAAAGTACTGTGCAGATATTAGGACCATGAACTATCAATATATTGTTTGATATCAGACCTTTGGTGTTAAGGCTAGGCTCTTTGGAAACTCCTATATCCTACCCTAGCATTTGCCCTCCCTTTTAAAACTCCATTTTGTTGTTATTATTCATAATTATTTTCTCAGACCATGTTACTTTCTTATAAAATTTCTAAGATTTGCACCATCTCAGGTATTTTCGATTGCTTTTCACTTTTCTCACTAACCTTAGAAGTTATCTTTAGTTTCAGTGCCATTTTTCACGAGACAAATCACTGCACTGTCAGTGATACGTAGAGAACAATGAAGCTATATAGTGAATGCTGAGTTATAGCCAGTTGTGTTCACTGATGGAGTAACTCGTGTTTACCAACTTTGTGCATGTGATTCAGGTAGGCAGCACTGCAGAATTAATGTCACTCCATCACACACTGTAGGTATTATTCATAAATAGTTGAACATACATGGTAATCTGTAAATGCCAACGGTTATAACGGTTCAAATGTAGTGTTTAGCAGGATTTATCAGTAACTGGACTTACATATTATTTGTTTTTGCTTTTGAATTTTGGGGGGATGTAGATATATACAGTAGACTCTCAGTTAACCAGCACCCATGCCAAATACATGTAGTATACATCCCTGTTTTTTTGTTTGGTTTTGTTTTGTTTTGTTGTATTGTTTTGCTCGTTGCTTGAGAGTGTCAGTCGTTTGAGTTCAGTTCATGGAGGGTATACTGTACTAGTTTTACTTTTGCTCTTCCATGGTGGAAGGGAAAGCCTGCAGCCACCCTGGGGGAAAAACACATTTTCCCAAGCTGCACCTCCAAAACCAAAGCTGCTCTTCTGCTTAATTCTATAAACCCTGAGGGGATGAGGAAAGGGCCATGTTATATGAGGGGTGGAAAAAGAACAGTTTTCTCCTGTCCTCCTTGAAAGCCTTGATAATACTCATGCCTTCGCAAAATGTGGTGCTTCTAAATAGGTTGGGTGAAGCAGGAGCATGAAGGAAGGTGCTAAGTGCTCTCAGCACTGCAACACCCCGAGGACCTCACTGCCCCCACACTAGGGAGGGTGCCCTAGGTAACAGACACACTGTTACAGAGGTACATTACACGTGTGTCTGTGGTAACCAGGTGGAGTCTGGGGCAAATATGGAGGCATGATGATGTTGAAAGTTCAGAGAAATTATGTTCAATATATGAGGACTATTCAGTTGAAAAATTAGATGAATATGTGGAATACTGAAACTACTCATGGTTTTCAGGGTAATTTCAGAGTCAGAAATACATATTTTTGTAAATTTTTATGGTACTTCTGTTTAAAACAAAGTAAATTGTCAATTTTTTTTACTCTGTAAGAAAAAGGATTCCTGCATGTTTCTGTGAGCTACACAAGCCATTAAAGAAATACAGAAATCTACAGCTGGGCCAGGAATGAAGAATGGAATGAAACTCTTAACCTTTGTTTTAAGTGACTGTATTCTAATTTTTTTGACTCTTTATTTTTTATTTGTATATTAAGATTTTGAATGCCGTTTTTGTTAGTACTAAACAATGAGAATGATTTTGGAAACTAATAAATTTACCTTAGGAAAAATTGCCAAATATTTACACTTGCTGATATTTTCAGAGAATACATTTTGAAGAACAAGTTTTTGGGTTTTTTGTTTTTTATTTATTTTGCGTTACAGTTGATATTCAATATTGTATTAGTTTCAGGTATACAGCATAGTGATTAGACATAGAACTTATGAAGTGATCGTTCCAGTAAGCCTAGTACCCATCTGATACCATACATAGTTGTTACAATGTTATTGACTGTATTCTCTATGCTATATACTTCACATCTCCATGACCATTTCCATAATGGCAATTTGAAGAATAATTTTTGATAAAAGTTTAAAAATGTATAAACTTTTAAGCTGGTCTTCATTTTCCTTCATAGATAACCTCAGTCCATTGCTTAAATCAGTAACTTTTATTTTTCTGTATCTTTTTTTTTTGAGTCTCACCATACCCCCTAAAATTACCAATGAAAATCGAGTAATTATCCTTTGAATTGTTGCATTGCCTCAAGAAGAATATTTTTTGAAAGAATAGTGCCATATGTATTGAAGAGATTTTTGAGAAGGAAAAAAAAATATAGCCAAAAATTTGAGGGCAGTAAATTACAATTGATTTTACTCTAGAAATCAACCAAATGGTTTTTCAGTTACTATGGAGATGCTCCACTACATCTGTAAACATGTGTTTTGTTTTTGCATCTGCAGCGCAAATCCAGAAAAACCCTGTGCATCATCATTTCTATCCTTGTCATCGGAGTCGCAATTATTGGTTTCATTATATGGGGAGTCAAAGGCTGAAATGATTAAGGCGCACACTGTTGCACTACATTATCTAAACTATGTAGGAAGATTCCTGTAATCATTTTTTCTCTATTATTATTATTTTAAAGGTATTGCATGAAGGATGGTTCCCATACTTTGTTATTTTTATTTGGGGGGAAGTTTTCTTTGGATTAAATCTAATATTTTCTAATACTGAAAACTTTTCTAAATACCACTGTTGTCACAAATTCCATGCTTTTTGGTCTAATAACTGTTAGGTTTTTGTCCACATTGCGTACATACGTCTTTTCATTTATAATTTATTTATCCTGTTGACTTGATTTTTGGAATTGGTAAACTTAAAGGTGTGTGCATTCTGTGGGCATCAGTCTCGGCGCTGTGTAACGTGCACCCAGATTTGTGTTACTTCAATTAAAATTCTAAAGTTTAATTTTGATTTGGGCTGGCAGAGGAAATATTCTCACTAACTTAAAAAAAATTAACATATTTGTTTGTGTTGGCTTTTTTTTTTCTGTTTCAGAACAGCACATATTATTAATACCTATTTAACTTTTATTGTTGTTCTTCTCTTACGAAGACCCTTGATTATTGTGAATAAAATCAGTGAATTACTTCCTACTGTATTTCATATACCTGATGTGCATATACTAAGCATTTGCTGTAGGTTGCCTAATAAAATACTAAGAATAGATTGTTTTTACATAGTCTCTGTTTAAGTCTGACATTTACTAGGGAATATGTGGTCACTATAAATGTTTAATGTGATTTGGAGGAGAAGTATGACATCAGTACTTATTGTGTTTGAATTGTAAAGATGCTAACCTGTTACTTCACCATGTGTTTCCACAGCTATTATGATGGAAAATTAATTATCTTTCCTTATGTCCTCTAGAATAATGGTTACAGTTGTATCCTTAGGTCCAAATTATTTGGGGGAAGTAACTTTTCCACAATTCCTGTTTTTTAGCATCCAGCACTTAAAATTTAGTGCTTACCTTGCATACCATTTTATTCCATCCTTCATTAGAAAATGAATTGGATGTTTGCCAATTAACTCACTTGCCTTTTTAAATCAATGTTGTTTTAGTGCACTAAGCTGAATACTGTAAAGAGGATTATCTTACTTTATAATTTGCATTTTATAATCTTATATAGCAGTTTAATAGTGAAGGCAATGTTTTACATGGCAAACTATGAGACTTCAGATGGGAACAAATAAAAATTAAGTAACTCAGTAAATTGTATCTTTACAACCAAAATAAAAATGATTTTGAAAGTGTCTATAGTTCTACATCATGAGGACTCGGCTTCCGTGGGACCGACACTTGACACTAATCTACACTTTTGCCAAAGTGCTACCTGAAATCACAGCAGAGATGTAACCAACCACAGGGCAACCACGTTCCATCTTTCTGGAGTACCAGTTTACTTAGAATTTTTATTTTTGGCAGTCTTCAGAGGTTTTGCCACTACCAGGTATGAGCTGCTTTGCATGTCAGTAAAACTCACTTTTTTTTCCACAATGGTGATTTTTTTTGAGTGATTAGAAACTTCGAGTCTTTGTGCTTACTAGAATCAGCTTGCTTTAGTAAACACGATGGGTGATGCAGGGAGAATTCATATAATTACTACCTTGTTCTGAAGTCAGTGCAAACCCATCAGGCCTTCTCGAACATGTTTTTTCTTTGTAAGTGCAGGGACACTTGCTGTTTCATGTGACATCCCAGTGTCCTTATGGTTTTAAAAGCCCTAATGGCTTCCACAAATCATTTTAATATTTTTCCACAGTTGTACTTGATAAAATGTTATTATCCCATAGGTAAATGCATTTACTTGTATTTATAGTAATTTCCCAATAACAGCAAAAGCACTTAATTTTTTTGTTTTGGCATGAGTTTAGCACCATTATATAAAGTCTAATAATTTATAAGTTATTTTAAAATTGGGACATAATTTAGTGACTAAAATCAGGAACTTAAGTAGCTTGCATTCTTTTAAGAATCATTAATTTTGAGGGGGAGATTTACAAAATATTTAGAACACAGAGAGTATTGATTAGAAAAAATGAAATGAAAAACAATGTAATAGCCAAATTTTAAAAATTCTTAACATTTACCTTTAGGTTAGTTTAGAATCACTTTGAAAGGTGGTGAAGCTTACACTATGGAATATAAAATTAGAGTTGTTCTCATGACTGTCAACACATCTGAATCTGTTTTGAGGCAGAGTCTCAGACTGAAGAAGTTTCCTTATCAAATAACACATACTGTTCATTTTACTGTGGTCCAAAAACATGCTTGAATGATGCCAATTGCGCTTAACCAACTTCTTTGTTTAAATTGACTGACAAAGTGGCATGAAGTATTTGACCATTTTATTGGTCATTAAATATTATGGAAATGTTTTGGTTTTGCACAATGATTGATGGTAAAGGAGTAACGAGTCATTTCAACAGTAGTGCAGGTTGTTTTCTAGTAGGTATGGAATCAACTCCCCCCCTCCCCCAAATACAAGTATGGGCATGTTGGCGCTAGATCTGGGACAGCACACCACGGATGCAGCCTCTGGAGTCCGGCCTGATGCCCACATCAGGTGCCCAGCAGCAGCTACTGCGTCACCTGACAGCATTCACCTCGAGTAGGTGGCCACTGCGTCCTTTGGGGACCTCCCTGCTTTTGATAAAAATGATAAACTTTTGTACACACAAAAAAGTGTTTTGAATACCAATCTTTTTAGACAAATTTATAATGAAAAAAGAAATGAAGGCTGCTTGTTCCTCAAAATTAGTCTGTAGTTTTGCAAGAAAAATGCAGGATAATTTTTTCTGTTTGGTGTAATTTTTGTTTTTTTTGTGTAGGGAAAAAAATGTCATAATAAAAGATAAAGGCTGTGTAAAGAAAATAAAGTGATTGTCCATCATAGTAGTGAAGAGTAATTCACAAGGGTAATTTATTCAGCATTTATGTTTTGAAAGATAAAATTGACTGTTTTTTACACATGACCAGATTCTGCACTAAAAGTAAAATTTCAAAATGGGATGAAGAGAGTTGTTTGGGTGTAAGTTATGCATTAAATGACATTTTTAGTTCTTTTAAAAATGTGATGAAAATTCCTCATTCATGGTAAATAACATCAAGTGTCTTTCCATTAAAAAAAAAATGTTGTGAATTTTCATGATTCAATTAAAAAACATAAAACTGACTTGTGGGTCCCAGACCTCTTTACTATAAAATGTAAGCAGCTTGACCTCTGAGCAAGGAAATACACTAAGTAAAATTTACACCAACAGGAGCTGGAGCGTGTACCTGGGACCACTTCATTGATGAAAGTGCATGACATCTGTATTTAACAACTGTCCAGTCATAGCTCATAAATCAATGAAGATAAAACCCTTTCCTTTTACATTTAAGACTTCCGTGTCCTAAAATACCATAACACAGGAAATCCCAAAGAAACTGCCTGGGTGCAAACATGCATGGTCGTCTTAGACACATTGAAGCAGCTAAGTTAACAAGACATTAGGAAAACTTGTTTTCCCTTAATGGTAATTTACACTGTTTTAACATTTCTATCAGTGCTCAGTCAGGAAAACAGCCACTAGATGTCAGCATAAGGGGTTACACTATGAGAACTTAGAAGCTTCCAGTGGCACCAGAAGGGAGGGTAAGGGCACGTGCGTCTGCAGCTCCAGCCAAGGTGGCTCTTGGGCTGGCCAGGGAGCCACTGTGAATCTGAAACATCCCAAAGCTCCTGCTGCCTCAGCTTCCAGTGCTGATGCCATGGGTCCCAAGGACCAGCCTACTGGGGTGTTGATGGCACCAAAGCAGGTGACCTGCAAGAGATCTTGAAGCTGCGGTGAGGCCTGTGTCTGCTGCACCCACACTTCTGCCTGCAGCAGCCTGTGAGAAAGGGTCTCCTTTACCTTTTGCACTGCTGGTGGGACTGCAAATTCACCCTGCCACTATGGAAAACAACATGGAGGTCCCTCAAAAAATGAAAAATGGAACTTCGTTATGATCCAGCAATTCCACTCCTGGTAAAGCAATCCAAAACACTAATTCCACAAAACATATGCACCTCTGTGTTTATTGCAGCAGCATTCACAATAAACACGATATGGAAATGACCTAAATGCCCATCAGTAAATGATTGGATGAAGAAGCTGTAGTACATTTACAAGTGGAGTATTACTCGGCCATAAAGAAGAATAAAATCTTATCAACAACATGGATGCAACTAGAATATATCATGCTAAGTGAAATCAGAGTGAGAAAGGTAAATACCATATAATCTCACTTACATGTTGAATCTAAGTAACAGAATAAATGAACAATCAAAATAGAAAAAACATTTTTAGACACAAACAGTAGTTTAGTAGTTCCCAGAGGAAAGGGAGGAGGGTGTGGAGGAGGGAGGGGGAGTCAAATATATGGTGATGGAAAAAGAAATGACTCTGGGTAGTGAGCACACAAACACATAGATGATAAAGAACTGTACACCTGGAACCTATGTAATTTTACTAGCCAGTGTCACCCCAATAAATTTAATAAAAAATACACGCTGGGGCTCCAGCACTGAACAGTTTCCTTCATAGTTGCTCAATAAATACTTGTTGATGTAATTTGGCATTCATTCTGTGCCCAGCTGCTACACTCGTGGACACAGGATACGTGAGTGAGCCAAAAAAGTATGGCCCTGCCCTGGGGAGCTTCAGCATTCAGCATGTAAAAAGCACTTGCTGTGTAAGGAGAACGGTGGGTGGGAGAGGAAGGGGGCAAGGAAGAAAAGAATGTGTGAGGATGGATTCCTCACTCTTCGGACCACCTAGCAGCTTCAATGTGGGGCCATTCACTCTAAGGACTGGCTTCCTGTTTATCCTATTAATCCCTTACTGAATAACTGAATTTTGTCTTCTTGGCTCCCTTAACACACTGCAAGAAAATGGGTCATTTTCTAAAGGGTAGCTACTAATTTGGAAGGTGACCTGTATCTGTGTCTCCAAAAAGAAACCTTCTTTCTTTTGGTGTCAGCGTCTAGATTCAGATAAGAGATAGGCCATCCTGAAGTCAGGACTGACATTTACAGGATTCTTGAAAAATTATGGCTCCCAATAGGGGGCAGAGCTTTGGAAAGAAGGGAAAGGCCTAAGGAGAATTTGGAAATCACTGTTTCTTTAGAATACTCTCAAAAGTCAATGTATTACATATGCTCCTAGTAACATGCTCTCTAACATACGTTTAACCCTACCCTATCCCTTGGCAAGTCTTTTTTTTTTTTTTTTTTGTATCAAAGGAATAAACATTCTCTTAATGGCTCATGTTAACCCATTTTCTCATAATTTAAATACTGTGTCAATATGTCAATTTTAATCTTTTGTCAATCATTTGGTTAACATGAAAATTATGTAATATTTTTCTTCACATAATCCTAATTTTAAATGCAGAAATAGAACTCAATAACGGACACACTAAATAGATTTTTATAGACACTGGGGCTTCTGGAAGGTTTTTAAGAGGCTGGTCACTAAATTACGCAAAGTGCAATTCCTGTAGGTTTTGTGTAGTGATGGCATTTCTGCTTAAAATGTAAGTGGTGGAAGGCAAAACCAGATTTCCTGTGAAGTTGTTACATGCATAACACCCCTACTTGTATTAGAGGGAATGTGCTGGAACTGAATTGAGTCTTTAAATAAACTTGAAAGGGCCTTAATTCCCACTTTGGCAAACCCAAAGTACAATTTTTTAAGTGTTTAACTGTAAGTTCTGTTTGACAGTAGTTGCTAACTCCAAAACCTATTAGCATTGGTGAAAAACTGAGAAACGCTGTTATTTACGCTTAACAAAGATTTATTGATAATTAGTTTCAGTTTCTAATGTCTTTTGAAAGTTTTCTATCAGTAGTTTAATGGTAGATCTGAAATTGTGAAGTCAGACCAGGGTGAAGAGAGCCTTGTTTATGTCTCTAGAAACTAGAGATTGGACCCAAGAGTAAGACACAAGCTATTAACTTGCACAGCTGAATACCTGTCATAAAAAACTTTAAGGACAAAGTTAATCCCATCAATAATGGTCCTAGGAACAAAAAGCCAAATTATATTTTAGTGGAGAATATTTTAATTTATTCCAAACCTAGGTGCTATCGTCATTTTAAGTTCATTTAAAAGCATTTTCAGTGTACCTGACCACATTGAACCTCTTGCAGTGCCAAATGTAATGTTTGAATCTCCCCAAAGGTTACCATAATTTTAACATTTAATTATTTTGTGGTTAGATATACACCAAAATTTAGTAAGACAACTGTAATATATTATTTAAATTAGTTATGTCTTGGATGCAACAGGATAGTTGTTCTGAATTAAGACTACCCTGTTGTCTCTGTATCTTTTCCTGATCTACGATCTAACATTTTTCTTAGTAGTTTAGCAGTTTTCTATGTTGTATTAAACTTTTATCAAGCCTGGAATGGAGGCAGCTGACCAATACTTTGGAATGGCACGGACATTTAAAATGAAGGTCCCACTCACCATAAAGTGTAAAATACATATAATGCTAATATTTTAAGTTAAACTTTTATTTTGAGGTAATTGTAGATTTACCTTCAGTTGTAAAAAACAATACAGAGATCTTGCTCATGTACTTTTCACCCAGTTTTCCCCAGTGGTAATATCTTGGAAAACTACCATACAATGTCACCGGCACAATATTGACACCGATACAGTCAAAATGCAGAACATTTCCACACAGAACATTCTAGCACAAAGGCCCCTCCTGTGACTCTTTTATAGCCACACTCACTTTGCTTCCACCCCTACTTCCTATTTCACCTTTGACAATCATAATCTGTTCTCCATTTTTGTAATTTCATTAATATACAACTGAAATCATATGTAATCTTTAGGATTGGCTTTTTTTAACTCAGAATAATTCTCTGGAGATTTATCCATGTTGTTTTGTATATCAATAGTTCATTATCTTCTTAGTGCTGAGTAATATTCCAGCATATGCATTGTTTAACCATTTACCTGGTAGGTTTGGACTCTCATGAATGAAATTGCCATAAACATTTGTGTGCAGGTGTCTGTGTTAGTGTAGTGTTCATTTCTCTGGGGTGAATGCCCAGCAGTGCAATTGCCATGTGGTATGGTAGTTGGATGTTTAGTTTTTAAGAAATTGCCAAACTTTTCCAGAGTGGCTATATCATGTTACAGTCCCACTAGCAATGTTCAAATGATCTAGTTTCTTATCAGCATTTGGTGGTGTCACTGTTTTTTATTTTAGTTATTCTGATAGGCATATACTGATACCTTATTGTGGTTTTAATTTATACTTTACTAATGGCTAATGCTGCTGAACATCTTTTTATGTACTTATTTGGTAACTAAATATATTTTTCAATGACATTTCTTCATGTCATTGCCCCCTTTTCAAATTGGATTACGTTTTTGTTATTGTTTTGAGGTTTTTGTTTTGTTTTGTTTTTTAATATATATTGTAGAAACTAGTGCTTTGTCCTATCTATAAATTGAGCTGCAGGTATTTTCTCCCAGTCTGTAGCTTGTCTTGTCTTCCTCTTAACAGGGTTTTCCACAGAGCAAATGTTTTTAATTTTGATGAAGTCCAAATTATCAGGTTTTCCTTTTATGGATCATGCTTTTGATATAAAAACTCTTTCCTTAGATCTCAAAGATTTTCTCTTTTACCTCATGTTCACTTTTTAAAAGTGTTCGGGGTTTACAATACTTTTAAGTCCAAGATTTTTTTTTTCTTTTTTTTTAGTTAATTTTGTATGAAATGTGAGACTTCGATCTAGGTCCTTTTTTTTTTTTTTTTTTTTGGTCCATGGATATCCAGTTGTTCCAATACCATGTTTGTAACTTTAAAGGTTATCATTCCTCCATTGAATTGTTTTTCTTCCTCTGTCAAAAATGAGTTGGACAAAAATGAGTTAACTGGAAAAAAATCAGTTGAAAATATTTGTGTAGGTCTGTATCTGGGCTGTCTGTTGTGTTC
>PVJL010003684.1:0-93162 GCA_004026885.1 Lyroderma lyra | reverse complement strand
TGGGCTGTCTGTTGTGTTCAATCTGTCTGTATGTCTCTACCTTCACCAATACTTGATACTATTGATTGTTTTGTTTAATAAGGCTTAAAATTTAAAAAGACTGCTTGTTTCTACTTTCCTTTTCTTTTTCAGAATTGTTTTAGATATTTTAGGCCATTGTCTTTCCATATAAATTTTAGAATATTGTTGATATCTATGCAGGTATCTTGCTGTGATTTTTATAAGAATTATGTTCAACCTGTAGAGACATTCTGGATTTGGTTTACGACCACTACAATAAAGCAAGTCAGAGAAACATTTTCATTTCCCAATGCCTGTATAAGTGATAATTCACACTATCCTGTGGTCTGTTAACTGTGCTATAACATGTATAAAAAAGAAGTACATACTTTAATTAAAAATACTTTACTGCTAAAAAAATGCTAACCATAATCTGAGCCTTTAGCAAGTCATAATATTTTTGCTGGCTGAGGGTCCTGCCAGCAAAAAGATGTTGATGGCTGCTGTCTTTCTAGGCTGTTGGTTGCTGAAGATCAGGGTGGCTGTGGCAATTTCTTAAAATAATACAACAATAAAATTTGTTACATCGATTGATTCTTTCATGAATTAACTATTTCTCTATAGCATGCAATGCAATTTGATAGCATTTTACCCACAGTAGAACTACTTCCAAAATTGAACTCAGCTTTTTCAAACTGCTGCTGCTGCTTTATCAACTCAGTTATATAATATTCTGAATCTTTTGTCTTCATTTCAACAACCATTCCAACATCTTCGCCAGGAGTAGATTCCATTTCATGAAATCACTTTCTTTGCTTATCCATAAGAAACAACTCATTCACTAATGTTTTATGAAATTGCAGCAATTCAGTCACATTAGGCTGTGACTGAATTTTAATTCTAATTCTCTTGCTATTTCTACCTCATCTGCAGTTACTTCCTCCACTGAAGTCTTGAACCACTCAAAGTCATCTCTGAGGGGTGGAATCAACTTCTACATTCCTATTAATGGGATATTTTGACCCCATCCAATGAATCATAAATGTTCTTAATGGCATCTAGAATGGTAAATCTTTTACTTTGCCCAAATCCATCAGAGCAATCACTATGGGAATTTTAGCCCCATGAACTATATTTCTTCGATAATAAAACTTGAAAGTTAAAATTACTCCTCAATCCATGGGCTGCAGAATGAATGTTGTGTTGACAGGCATGAAAACAACATTAATCTCACTGTACCTCTCCATTAGAGCTCAGGTGACCAGATGCTTTGTCAATGAGCAGTAATATTTTGAACCTTTTTTCTGAGCAGTAGATCTCAAGAGTGGGCTTCAAGTATTTGGTAAACCATGTTGTAATCAGATAGGCTGTCATCCAGACTTTGTTTTTCCCTTTATGGAGCACAGGCAGAGTAGATTTAGCATAATTCTTGAGGGCCCTAAGATTTTTCAGGATGGTAAGTGAGCATTGGCTTCAACTTAAGGTCACCAGCTGCATTAGCCCCTAACAAGATAGTCAACCTGTTCTTTGAAGCTTTGAAGCCAGGCACTGACTACTTCTCTCTAGCTATGAAAGTCCTAGATGGCATCTTCTACCAATATAAGACTGTTTGTCTACATTGAAAATCTGTTCTCTAGTGTAGCCACCTTCATTAATCATTTAGCTAGACCTTCTGGATAACTTCCATCAGCACTTGCTGCTTCACTTGTACTTTTATGTTATAGAGATGGCTTCTTTCCTTAAACCTCTTGAACCAACCTCTGCTGGCTTCAAACTTTTCTTCTTCAGCTTCATCACCTCTCTCAGCCTTCAAAGAACTGAAGAGAGTTATGGCCTTGCCCTCGATTAGGCTTTGGCTTAAGGGAATGTTGTGGTTGGTTTAATCTTTTATCCAGACCACTAAAACTTACTCCATGTCAGCAGTAGGCTGCTTCACGTCCTTCTCATTCCTGTGTTCACTGCAATAGCACTTTAAATTTCCTTTAAGAGCTTTTCCTTTCATTTATAACTTGGTTAACTGGCACCAAAGGCCTAACTTTCTGCCTATCTCTGTTTTTGACATCCTCTCCTCTGTAAGCTTAACTATTTCTAGCTTTTGATTTAAAGTGAGAGAGGTGAGACTCCTCCTTTCATTTGAACACTTGGAGGCCATTGTAGGTTTCTAATTGGCCTAATTTCTTTTCTTCCTTTTTTTTTTTTTTTTTTTTTACTTAGAATCATGGTTCAAGTTTTTTTTTTTAATTGTTAAATTTATTGGGGGGACATTGGTTAGCAAAGATTACAGAGATGTACAATTCTCCAGTGCGTCTTCTGTGTGTTGCATTATGTGTCCAACACCCAGATTCAGTTCTCTTTAATTGGCCTAATTTCAATATTGTTGTATCAAGGAATAGGGAGGCCTGTGGGGAGGGAGAAAAATGGGATTGGAAGGACAGTCAGAACCTACACATTTGACAATTAAGTTCACCATGTTACATGAGCATGGTTCATGGTGCTCCAAAACAATCACAATAGTAACACCAAAGATCACTGATCACAGATCACCATAACAAATATAACAATAATAAAAAGATTTGAAATACTGTGAGAATTACCAAATGTGACACAAAGGCACAAAATGAGTAAATGATGTTGGAAAAATGGTGTTGATAGACTTGCTCAATAAAGGATTGCGACAAACCTCCAATTTGTAAAAAACATAATACCTATGAAGCACAATAAAGTGCAACAATAAAATAAGGTATGCTTATATATCAATTTGAGGAGATTTGACATTTTTCTATGTTGAGGCTTCCAAACCATGATCACAGGTGTCTCTTCATTTGTTTAAATCTTCTTTGATGTTTTAATTGGTATTGTGTAGTTTACTATACATTAAGTTCTATGCATGATTTTAATAACTTTACATTTAAGCATTTCATTTTTTGAGAGACTGTGAATAATTGTATTTTAATTCCATATTCCTGTGTTTATTGCAAGTTATATACAATTGATTTCTGTATGTTTATGTTGTATCCTGAGACCTGCTTAACTCATTCGTTTTAGGAGATTTTTGTAGATTCCTTGGGATATTTTACATAGACAATCATGTCTTCTGCGAATAGTGATAATTTTAGTTTTTCCTGATCTATGCCTTTTCTTTCTTTCTTCCTTCCTTTGTTCCTTTGTTCCTTCCTTCCTCATTCTCTCTCTCTCTCTCTTTTTTCTTTCCTTTTGCCTTAGTGCAGAGACTAGAACTTCCATCACCATATTGAACAGAACATTGCCTCGTTCTGATTTCTGATCCCAGGAGGAAAAGATTTAGTGTTTCATGATTAAATATAATGTTAGTTATAGGTTTCTTGTAGATTTGCTTCATCAAGTTGAGGAAGTTCTCCCTTTTATTTTTTTCTGATCATTTTTTCATGAACTGGTGTTGAATTTTGTGAAACCTGTTAATATGGTAGATACATTGATTTTTTAATATAGAAATAGCCTTATACCCCTACAATAAACCCCACTTGGTCATGTTGTATAATACTCTTAATATGTTGTGAATTCTATTGGCTAATGTTTTGTTAAAGATTTTGCATCTGTATTCATAAGGGATATTGATTTATAGCTTCCATTTTTTGTAGTGTTTTGTCTGGTTTTAGTATGAGGATAATAGTAGCTACAAAATAAATTGGGAAGTGTTTCTTTTACTTCTATTTTCTAAGACATTGTTTAGAATTGATGTCAATTCTTTTTAAAACATTTGATTGAATTATCCAATGAAATCATCTGTGTGTTGGGACTTTTGGATGGGAGTTTTAAATTATATGAGAGCTGTCCAGAAAAAAATCTGTCTGTAAATGCCTCTATTTTTCATATTACATGGCTGGATACTTTCCAGACAGCCCTTGTAAATTTATTTTTCATAATAGTTATGGGGCTGTTTAAATTACTTATTTCATATTGAGTGAGTTGTAATAGTTTCTGTTTTCCAAGAATTGGTCCATTTCATATCAGTTGTCAAAATTGTATGTGTAGAATTGTTTGTAGTGTTCCTTTGTTATACTTTTGATGTCTGTTGTGATCCTCTGTTTCATTCCAGATAATGTTAATTTGGGTCATTTCTTTTCCTTTTTGTAAATCTTGCTAGAAGTTTGTCAATTTTATTGATCTTTTCAAATAACCAGTTTTTTTGTTTTATTGATATTCTATATTATTTTAATATTTTTAATGTCATTGATTTTGCTCACATCTTCATTATTTTTTTCTTGTTTTTCTGGAAATTTGAACATGTTTTAGAATTAGATTTTAATTATTTAATGATGTTTCTAGTGTAACCCTTTGTAAATCTTTTTAAATGTTTACTCTAGATATTGCGTTATAAAACGTAACTTATGACGTATCATCACTTTACCAGTTCTATTTAAGTGTAAAAATATTACCTCCTTTTATGTCTCTTTATTCTCCCCTATTTATAATTGTCTTAAATATTACCTCTACATATATTTAGAACTACATCAGTGTTGTAATTTTTGCTTCAAACATACAACGTAATTTAGAAAACTCAAAAGGAGAGGGAAGTTCTTACTCATGTTTTCACTTACTGCATTAATCCCTCCTTCCTGATAATCCAAGACTTCTTCGTGGGTCATTTTCTTTCTGTTTAGGAAAGTTTCTTTAGCCTTGTATTGCTGCTGCTGCTGCTGCTGCTGTTGTTATAGGTCTATTGGCAATAAATTCTCTTAGTTTTACTTTATCTATAATTCTCTTGTTTTTTTTCTTGATTCCTAAAGGATGTTTTCACTAGATATAGGATTCTAGAGGGACTATGAGAGGCAAAGACATAAGGTTATGTAGAATCATTCATTCATTCATTCATTCATTCATTCAATAAGCATTTGCTAAGTGTTTAATAACTGCAGGGCCCTGAGAACTTAGCAAAATCTTATTCAGCCAGTTTTTAAATGGGGACAATTAAGTAGTTGATAGCTTCCACACTTAATTAGAAACAAAGATCATCTCTTAAAACTTCATCCTTGTATCTAGGAAGACTTTTGTTTTTGCAATCAGGAATTTTAGTTCCCGGAAAAAGAATAAGACAATGAAATCGTTGTATGAAAGTTTTCTTTCAAACTTTTTTTCAATCAACAGTTTTTATCCCAATCATCATGATGCTGAGAGGCTTCAGAAACACAAGTGACTCTGTGTTCAGACCAAGTACTTGGCCTCAGAAAGATGAATGATCAAACCTACTCACCATATGATTATAAGGGTCAGGTAGTTTAAAAAGAAATTACAATCTGAATTGAACCAAGGTTGAACAGTGTCGCTATTGAGCTACAAATCCTTGCTAATAAGCATAACCTTGTAAAGAGAGGTTAGTGTTTGGGAAACTGCATGTTCTTGCAGAAGGGCAAAGCTTTTGCAATATAAATAGTTTTAAGTGTACTAGCTTTCATCTTTGATGCCTTAACCCTCAGTGTTTAGAGTTTTTGTATCCAGGGCTGATTGAGAATGTTAGATGCTCCAAATACTGGAAAGATTGTGATGGCAATCCCGTATGTAATTCAAAAGAAAATTTATTTTTTCAACAGGTCATAAAATCAACATAAAAACTAAAAATTACTTTTTTCCCTGTATATTCTTATTTTGAAATGATTCATCATGGTTAAACTTTTCTGAGTTATTTCTGGTTCATTCGTCTGCCTTGCTGGTATCCTAAGCACTTACTTAGAATGTTAGGTAATAATTCAGCATTGATTGCATTACAAATATCTATTAATCTTTCTGAAATTTTGAAAGTACAGATGGAGAGGAAGAACATTACTTCAGAGAGGAATTTGATCACTGACAGCAAATAACATTCTTTGATTTGGGGTCCTCTAGATTTACTTTCTTCCTAAATAGTTCTAATCAGGATCAACCTTTAATCCCAAATATATCACACAATGACAAAATAAAAATGGGTTTAGAAAAGCAAAGCAGGTCTTATCTTGGCACTACACAATGTTTGGTTTAAATTAAACATTATTGGAGGAAACATTTAGGTATGTCAGGTTCATTGAGATTCATGAGTCTGGCCTTTTGCTAACATGCTTTCCCAAGGCTTGGTAAGCAAAGTGCCTGAGAGAACTAAGGTGAGGTTGAGTCCGTCATTTTTGACTAAATAAAGAAAAATGCTAAAGTTGTACTGGTTCCTAACCCATGAAGCTATTTACAAGTATGATTAATAAAGTAGTGCCATTTAGTATTTAAAAAAAAAACATTGTGTTAAAAGCAAACGGAATGACCACCAGCTCTCACGTAGTGATTCTTGGTGTTCTTCTCTTTCTTAATCTGAAAAGTTCCTTGAGCTCTTAAAATAAAGCAAAGAGAAATTCACTTTTTTGTTGGATGAAATATTAACTAGAAAGAAAAAAATCTCAGTTTCTTTATCTTTCAATACTTTTTACATAATTTTTGTTTCTCTGCTTAAGACTATTTCCAAATTACCTAATTTAATGGCATAATTGTGTTTTACACAATGACAATACTATCTGAAAGACATTCTTCTTGTTTACTGAAGCATAATTAATTATTGAGGAGAAACAACATACAAGTCAAACACAGGCAAACACTACAGTGGCACAATTTTATCTGTTGAATGGCATGAATAATGTCTTTAACATCATTTCATACTTCTAGAAAATCCTTATATTTTGCCTAACGTACAATCAAATAAGTATGCAATGGTTTATACAACTACTCCATTGTGTTGGGCATAATATATCACTTCTAAGTCTTTGCTATTCCATAGCAATTAACATCTTTGGTGATATAGCATCTTTTCTTGTTTCCTGAGCTAAATTCCCAGATGTGTCAGGACACAGGTTGAGATACTGGTCAAGTGACACATGCATTTTTGTTTATCCTCGATACCCTAGCCTTGATACATACAGCTAAACTGTGAATGTTGTTTTAGAAAAATGTAACATCCCTTCAAGGAGATGCTTCCAATTGCAGTAAAAAAGAAGCATCGCAAAATTCTCTTTGGAAGACATTGATTCATAAGTCTAGGAATCTAGTTTCAAAGCATCTGTTTCTCAAGACATTCTTCAAGTATCTGGGACAGCTGGTATCATTTCATGACCCACACTTTTATTTTATTAATTCACTTGAAGTTAGGAATATTTCTCATGTCCTACAGAAGAGATGGGGGGGGAGGGATTTGTCCAATAAGCCACAGGTATCCATCACACTCGATAATTGCATCTTTGCCAGCACTTTAGGATAAATGTGCATTTTGGAAAGACAAATGCCTTGTGACAAAGATCTAAAGCAGGTAGTGTCCCACCTATGGGCCAGGACAGCTTTGAACATGGCCCAACACAAATTCTTAAAACCTTGTAAGTTTTTTTGGTGACCTCTTCTTGGCTGTTGTTAGAGTTAGTGCATTTTATGTGTGGCCCAAGAAAATAATTCTTCTTCCAGTATGGCCAAGGGAAGCCAAGAGTTTGGACACCACTGCTCTAGAGCATCCACATCCAGATTCTGCACTCAGCCAGCTCATTACACATGCACAGTTCATTATCAGTGACACTACCAAAGATGCCAAGCATATCAAATGTACAATCTTCCTCTGAGATTTCTGTGGCCTCTGGTAATTTCTCATGCTTTGGAGACACTATGATTTCTAGAGTTCTCTGAGTTATGCTTATGAAAGGAAAAAAGGTTTCAGCCAAGAAAACATAAAAAAAAAAAGAGGTAATAGAAAAGTAATAGGACTGAAAAAAAGTTTAATATACGCATTGATTTATCTTAATGCCAAGATGAGTCTTAAAGAAATGAAACTCAGGCTCATTCAAAAGTATTAAGGCTAAAATGACCATTGAGGCAAAGAGGAGTTTGGAGGGAGACTGTAACAATAAATAAATAAATAAATAAATAAAAAAAGAAAGAAAAGAAAACGATTTTGGAAGATGGGATGCAGCCCACAATAGAGGCTATAGCTGCAAGATAGGATACAAACCAAGTGCAATGATTTTTGTGAAAAATATCAATAATCACCAAGATGAGCAGCATTTATGACAATTATAAAGTCATAGGAGCAGAACACCATCCTGAGAACGTGAAATTTAAGGGTCAGACAGTCTGGGTTTAAAATTTCTCCACACTTTAGTTAGTTGTGTGACCGTGCATGAGTTAGCCTTTCTTAACCACAGTTTCCTATGTGTAAAATAATGATAGTGATAAGAACTATTTCACAAGGTTGTCGTGAACATTAAATAAGGAAATACATGGAAAGTTCTTAACACGATACCTGGTCCCAAGTAAGCACACTATGAGTAGTAGCCTTGGAAGATAGTGTGTACCCTAATGATAATTATTACTAATTGCCATAAATAGCACAGGGCCATGAACTATAACCAAGTATAAGTTAAATGTCAACAATAATATGAGCAAGGATTAATTCTGTATCTTCTTCAAAACTCCAAAACTTCAATAAAATTTGACAGTTTCTAAGTAAAACCTTGGTGAACAGGAGATGAGATGGTGTTCAGGTTTTGAGGGAAACCCCGTGAGAAGCGACAGTGGTGAGGAGTAACGATGCAGTGACACAAGCTACTAAGCAGTTGAGTTTGGGACACAGTTGAGAGCAGGAAGGACTAACAACCACCGTATTCACATCCGGCTCAGGAAGCACTGAAACAACTGAAGAAAACGCTGGACTCCCAAAAGTGCATGTTGGGAGCTGGAGACTCAAGCTATTTTATTTGGATATTAATTTAAAACGTGACCCCAGTATCTTGGAAAACTTAGGAAGATTTGGGTTGCATACATGTAGATATGGAAGCTTATATCTATATAGAAAAAAGTTTGGAAGGATATAAACAATACTGGGAAAGGGGATAATTGGAAAACTTTAGTTTTTGACTTTTTACAGCTTTATATTATTTAAAAATAAACATGGACTATCTTATAAACATGCAAATCAATAAAGATTTTTCACAACCATTACTTTTATGTATGTAAAATCACAACCTCATGATACTTTAGCTGGTGGTGGTGTTTAGGAGGTGTAAACTTTGTCATGACTCCCTCTGCTGGCTGGCCAATAGGAGCAAGGGAGCAGCTTTCCTCTCTGCCGTGTGTTCTAAGGGGGCTCAGATGGCAAACAGAACAATAGTGCTTCCTCATTAGAGGCTGTTGATTGCATAATGAGGACCATATTGCTGGTCATTGCTTAGTCTGGAGGGAATCAAGTGACTCCATGTAAGTAGTTCTTCCTGGAGAATTCTTAGTATGAAGGCAATTCAGAATATGTCACCTGATGTTCCCCTAACTCACACCAACAGTATCTCATGCATGATGACATTCAATCTTAAATTTGATAGATAGAGTAATAACTTCCATTTATCAAGTGAGAAAATCTTGAGCCTTTCCTTCTTGTGTCTGCTTGGAATTTTCCAGGAAACAGAAAGTGTGTGTTACATGCAGTCAGAGCCCAGCCTTTCGTCACTTTGCACCAGCAGATGTTCTGCCTTCAGGAAAGCCATCTGTCCCTGGATCCTCAGCACCTACAGGCATGCTGGGAGACCCAAGGCAGGATAATGACACCAGTGTGATCTCCTGGGGGCCCATGTTCTCCCCCCAGTTTCCAGAGCTCTTCCTGCTTGCCTGCACGTCCTGGACCGTAATGGTGTTGGCTGCTTTAGCTAAGGCATGCCCGTGGCCCTGCTGATCAGGACCTGGCCTGTGCTACCCTGGAACATTTCATGTTCTCATTTCTGCTGTCTACTGCCTGAGGTCCTCACAGGGTGCAACATGTCTCCTGATTCCTAGTGTTGACTGCTTTGTCAGCCGATTAGAAAGCATGTCCTCTCCTGGTGTCCAGCTCTTTCAAAAGAAGTTCTCACAGCAGAGAAACAGGCCAGAGGCAATTCATTCTGGTCTTCTCCTTCCTTTCTAGTGAGCCTCTTGGTAAAATAAACCACTCCAGAACTGTTGATGAATCTAACTGCCAGACAGTTTAAATTACTACTGGGAGTTTTCTCCCAAAGTGCCTTCTTGTTCCTCCCCAAAATCTGTCTTCACTTCTACATTCGCTAGCCCTCTCACCCTTCTCAGTCTCTCCACTGCTCTGTCTCTATTTAAATAAACCGAAACTCTGAACTGATTTCCCGATCTTTCGTAGGGATGTTATGCTAATTGCCTTCTAACATTCTGTGACAGAGAAGCTTTGAGGATCTGTTTTGCAACGTATGTAAACATCCTTCAGAAAGATGTCCGCTGAGGTTAGAGGTGGATTTACAGGTTACCGTGTTGTTAATGAAGCTTAGTCTTCAGGGCCCCTCACTTCCACCTGTTCTAAAGCTTCCACCTGTGTTCTCTGGGTAACCAGGGAGGAAGTGGCCCTAACCATGCATAGGAGGCAGGAAGTGCTGCTAAGGTAGCCTGGTGGTCACCCTCGACAAACTGGGGGTGGTGCTGGGACTGAAGTGAACTAGCCAGCTGCCAGGAATACTTCCTATCATCCTTTGCCCCCCAGATACAACCTCAAGTCCCAGGACCTTATCTTTGACCCCAGGAGATGTGTCTCTGATTATAGGCCACTACGACCTAGGATTCTAGAATATGAATGTGAGCTGATAAATTTTGCCTCCACTTAAATAGAAAATGAATGGGAAGAGATATTTTAATGAAATAAAAAAGAAATATCCCTACATCATTTATTTGCAAAACTGCATAATTATTTTTCTACAAAATTACCCACATACTTCAATACACTTATGCCAATGCTGCACTAGTTTTTGAAATCTGTCCTTTTAAAAAAAACGGTGTTTTGATTTTGAAACCATTTCCTCACTGCACTTGTATGTTCTGGAAGAAGGAACAGGCCCTTCTGAAAAGGTTATTGTCTGGCTCACGGTCTTCTTCCTGCCTTGCCATGCTGCTGCAAGCTATGAGCTATTACTTCAGAAATTAAAGAATGATTAACACGACCATTAAGTGCCCATGGCGTCAGCCTCACAGTAGTTGGAATACGAGGACTCACACATTCCGCAAAAGATGTAGAAAGTGACTATAAGAAGGATCAGAACAAAAACTTATTCCCGTTCTTTGAAAACAATCTCAACTCCATGCTTTCTTTCCGGAACACCAATGCATTCTACCTCTGATCCCTTAAGTTAGGGTGGAGAGTGAAGTATAGCTGGCAGACCCTGAATTGGAATAACGCACGTTTTATCGCTATTTGACTTTTCCGAGGTGGGAGGAAGTTGCTGAGAAGCCTCTTCCTGTGGCCCTGTGTCAGCCACTAGACCCCATCCCCTCTAACACTCCTACTCTCGGCCTCAGCCCACCTACCATTAGACGAGGCCTGAGGAATTGAGGAGTGCCAGTCACCAATGCTTTCCTTGTCAAAGTGCCATCATTACCTGAGTCATATTCCTTTCATGACATGTGACTCTGGCTCTATGCCACCTCTCCCCAGCCCCTTTCAGGTATAGAAAAGCAAAATTATGCAAACGAATAAATAAATTATATGTTAAGGTTGTTTTTCTTTGAAATTTTATTTTACCGAAATATTAAGATTTGTATACCTTCCAGAAAAGAAAGTCTTTCCGATCTCTCTACTCACAGTGGTTCTCAACCTCCCTGATGCCGTGACCCTTTAATACAGTTCCTCATGTGGTGGTGATCCCCATAAAATTACTTTCATTGCTACTTTGTTGCCTTATAACTGCCAAACCGTCTGTCCCCCCATGCATTCCCCATGACTTCCTAAGGCAGGAGCTAAGCGTGGAGGCCACGGGGGCATAGAATACCTCACGTCACCCCGTAGGGCCCTGTTGGATGGCTGGGTAGATGGGTAATTCCTCAAGGGAGGAGCAACCTAAGACAGGCACAGTCACATAGGGGCCATCAGGAGAGAGTCTGGGCTCCACAGAGGTGAGGCACAACCCCTCACCCTCTCTGAGGTTAGTCCCTTTCCCCCTGGCTGACTTGCTTCCCACTACAGTTTAGCCTGAGATTTGATGGGATGAGTTCAACCATTCCCTCCCTTAATATATGTTTACACAATAACCATGACACCTTGCCTTGGGGATATATATGTACGTGTAAAGGCCTAATACGTGCTGGAACACAATGGGGACTTTCGGGAACAGCCCTGAGGTGAGATAATGTCAGATCTTGGAAAGAGGAAGGTTTTTACTTTCCCATACACGCCTTACACGCCTCGTTTGCTCACGAATAAAAGCTACACGGTGACCCAATTCGGGGCTTTTTCAGTCCATGAGGCTGGAGCCCCTTGGCCCGCTTGAAACTTATTTTTGGCCGCTGTGTTTATCACCTTGCACCGCTCTTCCTGTTCACCCACCGCCTGGGTCTGCGGGACGCGACACTACTTCGTAACTGTCATGTTGCTGCTGTTATGAATCATAATGTAAATATCTGATATGTGTTTTCCGATGGTCTTAGGCGACCCCTGTGAAAGAGTCGTTCAACCCCCAAGGGGTCACGACCCACAGGTTGAGAACCGCTGTCTACTGAATCATCCATCCAATAGTATGTAATTTAAAGAGAATGCCAATTATGTTTCACAAATTGCAAATTGGCTTTACTTTTAAAGTCACCCTAAGAAAAACTATCATCATTATCTTTTATATTTAAAGAAAAAAAGAAAGAGAAAGCTTCACATTGATTTTTCTACATTTATCTTCTACATTTTGGAAAGATAAAAATAAAAGTCAGCATGAGAAAGCCTGATAACTGCATACATCTGGTCGTGAAAGTATGTAGCAGTTCATGGGCGTGTTCTAACTCACCCCTTACAAATCCATCTGCAGACTGGTACACATCATGGGCACAATATGGGCCCACTTTACCAAGTCATGACCCAAGGTACTAAGTAACTAAAAAGAGATTGGATTTTCTTATCTCTGTCTATACTACACCTAGAAAAGCATTTGACTTGACAACAAGGCTGGATGAATTGAGATTTTCCTCCTTGAGTACATCCTGGGGGTCCTCTGTGGTCTCTGTGTCTCAGGGTATGCAGCTGCTACTCCTCCCCCATCCTAGGGAGGGAGGTGATTTGCTCTGGATTTTAGGACTTGAGCTCTCTGCCCTACATATTTTGTGAGCATTCAACTGTGGACTTGTGCTGTCTAATGACATTTTCTCCTTGTTTTTTTGATGCTTGATTGTTTAGAATCTTCATGAGATGCATGAGGCCATCACCTCCCTAATAATAATAACAACAACAACAACAACAGTAAAAACAATAATAAATAGCAATAATAACTAACAGCTTAAAAAAGATTACATCAAACACTTTGACTTCATGAAAAAGTTGACTCTGAAACATCAAAAAAAAAAAAATTTCTTCTCTAGAACATGCTTTCCCCAATGTGTAGCAGAGAGAAAGAGATTGCTTTCCACTCTCAGCTTCAGTAGAGGGTCTTCCAGCAATTAAACAGTTATTGGTTCAAGGGAAAACCTCAGCTAGCAGAGTGACTCTTCTTTCAGTCCGAAGACCTGCCTGATGGTGTCAGTTCAAGAGCCTGTGAGTCGTGTTGGCCTGCCTTTATTTTAATCCTTTTGAGGTAAGCTGTTGGTTCCTGGAGGAGGTATGTGACTAGGTACATTTGGCCCTGCTTACAGATTTGTTATAATATTAGAATTGGGATGTCAAAAAAATTGTTTTAATTGGTTTATAGTTTTGAGAATATTTGTGTGGATGAATGGAGTATAAGCCTGACGCACAATTAATACATAATTTAGCTTCAAATATAGTAACAGTTTTTTTTAAGGCAGAATTAGAAAGGCTGAGTGACATGTTTATTTGTTTATTCCGAGTTTTAAAAAATCAGTTAAGTGTCTTTCTTTTTATTTTGTTAGCCACATTACTAGTTACTTAATTTGATTAATTTCAAGATAGATAAAAGAAGATGGGTCAAGAAGAGATTTCATACTTACCGGGCAGGGGAGATACCATGATCATGAAGAGATTTCACAGAAAAAAAATCAATTCAATTAATTAGTCCAGGAAATAACCAATTAGTTTCTAATATTGGAAAGCATACTATAGACCAGTAAATAACAGAGTTAGATATATCAAATATCTATGATAAAAGCACAAAGAATAAAATACTAGAAAATATTAAATGTGCTTTCTAAAGCTTATTGCATTTATATTTTAAAGAATAATAGAAATAAGACATTTTCTGTTTGCAGCCTCAGGTTTGTTTAAAATAATACGCAGTGATGATAACTATACTGTTTGGCTCCACTGAAGGAAGACATGACCGAATGAGCAACTTTTGACATTTGTAAACACTGTTTACATTTGAGAACATTTACTATAGGTTGTTTCTAATGAATTTAAAGAGATCTACACTTAAGCCAACTTTATTCTATGTTCATATTACCACCCTTCAGTTATATTTTTCCTAAAGTTGAGTCAGTATAAACACTTTAAATGAAGCTACATTTCCAGAGAAGCAATGATCATAATTCTTTTACATTTTTTTGAGTTCAAAGCATTTCCCCACTGAAAGGTCAAACAGTTGGTATGGTCATAATTAAGAAACAAATTATAAGTAGAGAAACAATTTACTGTGAATTTGTATCCAGATATACAAAGAAAGAAAACACATAAAAATATTTTACCCAGTTAATTTATTGACTTTCAAATATAGAATCTGGTATTAAATGTATACAACAGAATAGATTACAGACAAAGAGTTTTACCACTCTGATCTTGGAATTTAAAAGATTTTTAAACAGAAACAGGTTGTTCAGTTAGGAATCGAGTTTTGTGTGTCTATTGTACCCTTACCCTTTCCTCTTAAACCACCCCACTCCAAGATGCTTATTGACTAGTTTGTAGTCAGTTGGTACCTACTTACCATGTTTATTTGGGAGAGCAGGTGAATGAGTATAATTAATGAAGAAGATTCTCGGGACTCATGTCCCAGGATTCTCAGTTTTGAAGGGGAGACAGAGCTAGGAATAAGATTTGTTCAATTTTGCTATCTCTAATTATATGTTATATATATAAGTACATGTATTAAATAAATAAACAGAATGAACCCAAGTTTATCTTCATCATTCAAATTTAGGGCTTCTCTAAAGATTAACAGTCTTTCCCTTCTCAGCTTCTACTGAGGCCTGAGCCATTTTGTCTTCTCAGTGGCTATCACAAAAAACAAAACACAAATGAACAAAAATTGATGATTTCTCTGTGTCTGTATATAAATTCTCACATTAGCTCAGGCAAAATTGATGTAGCTCAGATTTCCTGGAAGCTGATGGCATGACCTTGGCAGGTATAGGTGTACTAGAGAATTTTTCTTCAGGAAACTTACAGACACTTAGTTTTTGTAACAATTCAGTGAAAAGTGTTGCGTGTGCTGAAAAGATAGAAGCCGGACAGCTTGATCTCAGGGCTGTGGGTAGAATGATGAATGAAACGTGTGCCAATCTACTCTCCCGCCCCCATTGATGTTCACATACGTGCTTTCATTTGTCCTTGTGTACACCCTGACAACCATCTTTCTGGTGAACTCAAAACAGTCTAAACTCATTTCAGAAGATGTGAGTTGTTCTCAATAAAACAATATATGATTGTTTCAAGGAAAGGAAAATTTGGGACGTTTCATATGTAATTAAGAATTGTATTAACTGCTCCATTGAAATCAACAATAACTAATAGTATCCTCATCATTGGAAAACACTGTGAGAACTGATTTGTATTTTCTCTTTAAGTTTTCTGTATTATCATGGAACAGACCCTTGAAAACTACTTTTTTTTTCTGTTTTGGTAGGCCGATTGTTGATTCCAAGTGATTTTTGATTTTCTGTTGTATCGCTCCACTACCCTGACAGTTGAATTAATCTAAAAGCAACAAGCATTTTTTAGCTATAATTGGCTTGGTTCGCTTGCCATGAGGAGATCTGACGTTAGTCAGCCAAACAGTTTCATGGCATATTTAAAGCATCCATATGGTCTAGGGATCAGAAATAACCTTCTTCTTCATACTCCACTCAAGTAAATATTTCCTAGTAGCATTTCTCAAGACAATATTGCTTAAGTTAAAAACCAACTGTTTCTTTGTTTTCTCTTTAATACACTAACAGGACAAGCTTTGATCAGTGTTCTTCTGGCCCAACAAAAATCTCTAAGAGGGAAACAAGGAATAAGTCTAATTAGGTCACATTTTTGTTATTTGGAAACTAACATTCTTCTACACTTTAATACTTACAGTAACAAACCTAGTGTTTCGTTTTTGGTTTTGTTTTTTAGTGAAGAATAATCAAATAAACAAAATCTTTTTAGTGGAATTTAAACTAACATAAAAAGACCATTTTGGTTAAACAGGCAAAGAGGAATAACATTCTTAAAAGCCTTTGTCTTCAGTTTTCTTTCTGGAGTTTTCTAGTATGACCGTGTGGTTTTTAAAATTTAATATTATGAGGAATAGCGTTCACAATGTCTGAGTTAAAAAATTAGGTGAGGTGATGGAGGAAATGTTGAACCCGGATAAATGGTTGTAGTTGTACAATGTATACCATTTTCCCCATTTCAGACATCTTGAAAAGGGTTAGTTTTAATATGAAGGGTTTGTTCTAGCTACATGAAATTTAAGAAGTAGTTGAGAGATATCAAACTTGGGCCAAAACAAATCTTGCCTAGAAAAATGAAAAGCTCAGGGTATTTTATGAGCCAATGTTTTTCAGTGATTAAGAGCCAGTAGAGTGCTATAGCCATAAAGAGGAATAGAAATGAATGGGAGGGAGATCGTGGCACACTCTATCACCAAACACGGAGAACTATACCATTGGGAGACAAGGAAGCCTTGGGGAGATAACGGAGTGTAATAGAAGAGGGTTTTATCAAGATAATGTGACTGAAACTCAGGCTAAGATATCATCTATACCTTTACTAATTCTGCAAATGTTTGTTGGACATTTACTAGTTGCCATGTACTGTTCTCGGGTCATGGGACACAGCAGTGAACTAATCAGAACAAAATCATTGCTCTTAATAGAGTATATGCTCTAGTTGGAATATAGACCAAAAAATTTATTAGTGTGCTTAATAGTGATAAGAGCAAAGGAGGGAAGAAAAGAGGGAAGGAGGATAAAAAATGTGAGAGACAGGATTGAAAACTTCAGATAAGATGACCACAAAAGAGATTAGGAAGTGAAAAAACTTGAGGCAGGAGGTGGTTACCTGTGTATTTCTTTCATGGCCAATACTTCCATTTCTGGGACTATGATGGACGAAAAAAATGTGAACATTCCCTTTAGAAAACATCTTTAAATGCTGGATATGCTATAATAGATGCCCCCTGTAATAGATTTCTGTTGCTGTATGACAAATTACTTAATGGATTGAAACAACAGTGTATGTTTGTTATCTCTCAGTCTTTGTAGATCAGGAATTCAAGAGTGGCATAGAAGGTGAGCCCTCACATGGCTGGAAAGTTGATGCTGGTTGTTGGTGGGAAGCTTCAGTTTATTCCCATGTGAGCATCTCTTTAGGCTGCTCAGATATTCCTACAACATGATGCTGGTTAGGGCAAGCAATCCTTGAGAAGAGCAAGATGGAAGCAGCAAACGTTTTACGACCTACTCTTAGAAGGTATACATTGTCATTTCCACATTACCCACATAGGCACATGAATCCGCCATGATTCAGTGTGGGAAGGAACTAAACAAGGCTGTGAATTCCACCAGGAGGTAAAGATCCATTGGAGGCCATCTTGGAAACTAGATACAGCGCCACTGCTTATACCTACCTAGGTGTACACTCAAGAAATAAGGAAAAACAGAAGAAGCTGAAAATCTGAGCGCTAAGCAGCACAGAATTAATAGTAACCCCCAAGGGATTTGCCAGTCTCTGGTCTGAGGCATAATCTTGTAACCATAGCAGTTACTAATAACTAAGGCTTAGACCCCAAAAGATGAGGATTTGGAATAAAAAACAAACAGTATACCTGGAACCCTGAAAGTGTTACACCCTCAGCAAAAATGGGACTAGAAAAATTTGTCTACCAAAAAAGGAAAGCAGTAAGTACTATCTTTATGGGTCGGAGTTCTGGTGGGAAAGTACTGTTCCTATGTAGTACATGCTTAATAAATATGACTGTACATTAGAAAATCATAAAGCACATAAGAAAACAAGTCATTCCATGTGAGACTCAAAAGAAACAACAAGCTATAGAACTGCACACTGAAGATTTCAGATTACATTATGAAAATAAAAATCTAACTATTTTGAAAATAGTAAAATAGAAAAAATGAAATAAACACATAAAACAATCAGTCAGGTTTGAAAATAAATGAGAATAACAACCACAAACTATAAATAAATAATGTAATAATCAAAATTGCAATCTCATTAGGACCTCCTATTATGGTCAGAGCAAGGAGATAAATCCTCTCTCTAAAAAGCAACCACAAAGCTGGAAAGAACACCATATGATCATTTCAATAAGCGCAGAAAAAAAATATTTGACAAAATCAATATTTATGATAAAACTATCTTAACAAATTAGAAATACAAAGAGATTTTCTCAATTTGATGAAGCATATCTATAAAAATCCTATAGCTAACGTGATACTTAATGTTGAAAGACTGAATGTTCTTCCCTAAAATCAGGAAGAAGGCAAAGATATCCATCCACTCTGTTACTTCTTTCAACATTGTATTGGGGGTTCTAGCAAGATAAAAGGTGTCTAGTTTGGAAAGGAAGAAATAAAATTGTATTTATTCAGATGACATGATCCTGTATTCAGAAAATCCCAAAGATCCCATTAGAACTAGTAAATAAGGTCAACAAGATTGGATTCATGATTAATATACAAAAATCAATTTTATTTCTATACACTCATAACAATCGGAAAATGAAATTAAGAAAACAATTCCAACTATTTCAATGAGAAGAATTAACTGCTAAAGAAATAAATTTAACAAAAGAAGTGCAAGATAGGTACGTGGGAAACTATAAAACATTGCTGAAAAAATTTATAGAAGACCTAAATATAAGAAGGGACATTTTGGGGAGTTCCCTGATGGTGTAGTGGCTTAAGGCTTCGGCGTTGGCGCTGTCAGCGCTGCGGCCTGGGTTCGATTCCCAGCCAGGGAGCTGCCCACATACCAAAAAGCAAAGAAAAAAAAAGAAGGGACATTTCATGATTATGGCTTGGAAGACTCTATATTAAAAAAGGCAATTCTTCCCAAAATTTCCATAGCAGAAGAATTATAGAAATTGACAAACTGATCCTAAAATATATATGAAAATGCATAAGTCCAGAATAGCTAGAACAATTTTGAAACAGCAGAAAAAAGTTGGAGAACTTAAAATTCCTAATTTCAAAAGGTAATATAAAACTATAGTAATTATAGTAGTATTGGCATAAGAATAGGCATACAGATCAATAAAACAGTTTAAAATTCTGAAATAAATATTGACATTTATGGTGAAGTGATTTTCAACAATGATGCCAAGGCAATTCTTTGGGGACAAAGGCTAGTCCTGAAAAAAAAAATGCTGGGACAATTAAATATCTACATTCAAAAAGACAAATTTGGACCCTTGTCTCACACCATGTACAAAAATTAATTTACATGGATCATAGACCTAAATGTAAAAGCTAAAATTTCTAAATTTTGCCCTATGTGTGTTGTTTGCTTAGATTTCTATGAATTTGGCATATGTCTATCCTTAAACTCTCCTGGAAATATAAATTCCAGTTCAGGTGCCCTGTCAATTTCAGTTTTGAAAGTTGTGTAACCTTCTCTTCTGTGCCAGGGCGGGGGGTGGGGGGGGATTGATTTCTTTCTACCACAGAGTTGTCATCTCTATCTCTCTCTCCATCAAATTCTTGGGGGACTCTCCCATCTCTGAGACCCTGATTGAAGGCTCCATAATCATCCCCTTTCTTGCATTATTCCCTCCAGAGTATTTCTGAGGAAGGATGCATACAGGATCAGTTCTTTGAGATTTTGCAAGTCTGGAAATTCTTTATTGGCATATTCATCCATAATTGGTTATGTGTCTGGGTCTAAATTTTTTAGGTTGAAAATAATTTTACTTAAGGCATTTAATCTTTGCTCTAATGACTTACGGCTCCTGTGAGCTATTGGGAAGTTTGAGCCAATTTGATTCTTGCTTTTTTTTTTTTCAATCTTTTTTTCCCCTCTCTGGCAATTTTCAGATTGTTTTCACCCCATCTTCAGTGATTTCATAATCATGTTCCTTGGTTTAGTTTTTGTTTTTTTTTGTGGGTTTTTGTCGTTGTTGCTGTTGTTGATGTTTTGTTTTGTTTTGTTTTTCATCCTGGGCTTAGTAGACCCACTTCTACAGTTCTGGGAGAATTTTTTGAATTATGTGATAACTGTCTTCTCCTCCCCAGTCAACTCACACTGCTTTCTCATTCTGGAACTTCTGTTATTTGAATAGGAACTTGTTTACTGATTTCATATAATTAAAAATTGTTATTTTGAATCTCATTTTCACTTGTTTGGTTTTTTAAATTTTTGTTTGTTTACTTTCTTGAATGTTTTTTTCAACATTATCTTCCAAGTCTTTTGAACTTTTCATTTGTAGTGTTCTAAATCTCTCCGACTCCTTTTATTATCTAATTTTTCCTTTCTTATAACAACCTGCTATTATTACTTCACAGGTGCTATATTACTTATTAGTTTTCTGAGGACATTAATGATAGATTTTTGTTGAGTTTTTTTTCTCGCGATATTTTTCCATTTCCTAAAGTTGCATTTAAAATTTTTTTGATGATTTGATTTCCTTTTTATGGGTGGTGGTATCTCTAACTTTTATTTTAGAATCACAGAGGTTTTCCTCAGATACCTTGTGATCCTTCATAGTTCATTCATAGTACACAGTTCAGTGGGAAGTTCTAGGGTCTTGTGGGTCTTATTTGTGGTCGCCATGGTGGAGAAAGCTGATGTGGCAGTGCCATTGAGGAGACCCCAACATCAGTATCTGTAGGCTGAGTAGATTCCCCAGTGAATGAATAATCTCTCTGGAGGGTTTAAGTCAGTTCTCAGGGTTCTGAAAACTAGTAGAGATAGGACTGTAATCTGACATGTCACATGGCATTTATTCCCTCTTTCCCTTCCAGGACTCTTGCCTTCATTGCTGACTGCTCCCCTCTCCCCTGCCCCAATTAGAGTTTCTACCCTTCCTAAAGAATAAACCTGCTGGCTGGGGCTGGGACAGAAGAGGGTCATTGATTCAGGTGAGCGGAATAGAAGGGATCTGGTGGCCCAACTGCTTCCTAAGTTTTCAAACAATCTTCCTGTTTTCGCTGTCCTCCCTACTCCATCACCTTCACCAGCAATAATAGCTGGATTCCCCAGTCCTGGTCATTTGGCGATTCTGTGACTTAAATCACTATTCTTCTGGACTTTCTCTATTGCCAAGTTAGGATTTCCTAAATTGGTTAGCATTGATCCATACACTGCATGGTTTCTAAAAGTTTGCTGTTCTTTTCTCCCCTTACATTTTCTTTTTCTTTGTGAGTTTAGGGATTTGAAAATTTGTTTTAGTCAGTTTCAGAGGGAGATCAGGCAAATCAAGTGTTCAGTTGACAATTTTTATATGTGTTTGTGTCAGAAAGTTTTCAAAATTTTGATAAATTGATTAGTGGGAATTCACGTTCATAAATGGGTATATTCAGCGTTAAAGCTGGTGGTTCGTTGTTGGTAAGGAGAGTTATATATCCCAAGAATGTGGTGTCATAATAGACATATGGAACCACCTTTCTCTACCACACAGAGAAATTACATTTCTCCCAATCTCAAAGGAAATTGCTAGCCTTTTCTTGATACATGTAAATAAAAATTCTTAGAGTTTTTTTCTTGCTACACATTTTACTTCTCCAATTTTCTTTTTATTTTGAAGAGTAGATAATGAATAGTGATTAGTAAATCTAGCAATTAAGGATCAATAAAAATAAAACACTTTTTAAATTTCCAAAATTAATGACCCAGTCAAATGAGTTCCTAGGCCCATAGACTTGTATTTTAACTTCTGTACAAATGAATAGTTATCTCCTAACTCTTTCAGGAACTAGATGTTTTCATGAGGTCAGAGGGCAACATGATGCAGCGAGTGCTTTAAGAGTGATGTCAAAGCCTTAGGGGGAGTCTACAAGTCTGAGAGGGGCTTTATTCATCCGAGTCAAACGTAGGAGTCTCAAGCAGTCACCACACAGCGACAAGGGAACGAAAGGTCTGTCTCTCATTTCAGCGTGCTCCTTGATCCCCAAGAGTAATTGCCTGTAACTCGACTTGCAGACGTGTCTGTCAGAGTTGGTGAAAATTTACACTTAAGGTCAAAGCTGCTGGTTTGGTTAGTCTGCTGGAAAATGATGTTAAACCCAGCTCATCCAGAGAGGTTGGGTGGGGTTCCTTCTCTCCATCACCCTTCCCTTTGCCTTTGATGTTATTTGTCCTGGAACTCTTCACCTCTGTATTTACGGTTAATGACATGCTGAGGTAGACGTCTCCTATGGGAGTCAGCTGAGGTCAACAGGACTCTTTGCATGCTTCTAATTATACGGTTTTAAAATGTTTTCTTCTGCTTTCCTGTATGTCACTTATAGTCACTTCTGGTTTACTTTTCCTTCTTTCCACTGCAATTCTCCACTGATATCTAATTTCAGAAACAATCTTGCCTTTTACTAATGACCAGTGGAATAGAAGCAATATAAAATTTCTGGTATTTTTATTTACAAATGTGAATTAAATGGACAAAAACGAATCGATTTCAATTTCTTGAAATAGAATATATTTGTCATGCAAGAACAGGTGCAATGAGGTAAATGAAAACTGGCTGGCTTGAGTAATTTTCCATGGTTTTATTCTAGAGAAATTATTTCTAGGAGTGAAGAACAGTCTTGTATTTAGGCTCACTTATTTATTTTATTTTATTTTATTTTTTCACTTATTTATTTTATACGTGTACTTAGATAGCACTTCTATGCCAGGCTTTAAGGACCTTAAGAGTTCATTTAATCCTAACAATCCTTTGAGATAACTATTAATTTATCCACACTTTATAAGTGATAAAAAATCAGGCACAGGAAAGTTAACTACCTACCTTCCCTAAATTGGCAGGACTGAGATTCAACTCTAGGTGGTCCCCTGCTCCAAAGTCCATGTTTTTCCTGTTCTAAAAATCTGAACCCATGTCATGTTACCTAGTAGTTTACTCTGCATATAGAAAGTAAGCAGAGATGAAAGGAGGGTGGAGAGAGAGAGAGAGAGAGAGAGAGAAAGAGACAGAGAGAGACAGAGAGAGAGACAGAGAGAGAGAGAGACAGAGAGAGAGAGAGAGAGAGACAGAGAGAGACAGAGAGACAGAGAAAGAGAGAGAGAAAGGGGAGGACAAAAAGGTGAAGATGAAAATATTTATGTAACAAAGCTAATGATTCAAACTGTCATACCCAAACATTCATTTGATTGACCGAATTTGCTTCCTAATAAATGAATTCGGTAAGCTTAAACATGTCTGCGTGGGGAATCACACCACGAAATGTGCTGGCCCCTCAGAGGGCCTTGAACCATGTCACACTCCAGCCCGGCTCAGAACGGGACTGACTGCTCCTTTTGCGTCTTCGGCGCTCGGATGCATTATTTCTTTATTATAGTTTAAACTTTGTGTCTTGGCTCCACTAAAAGTATCTTGATGCAGTTCTCTTTTATATAAATACTCTTCCCCCAAAATTTTGCTTTGTTTTCGTTACTCTCCATGTTCCGATAATTCTTACCACATGGAGAAAAACATTTCAACATTTTATTTATTTGGGGAAAGGAGGCTCTTATTTTGTTCTTTCTTTTGATGGAGCTTACAATAAGAAAGTGATAATATTTCAAATGTTTTTATATTGAGGAAAAACGTGTCCCATAACCACCTCAAAAGGGGAAAAAATCCTGTCAGGTTTTGACTACCTATAATTTGATTGTTCTTCTAATGCTTCCTGAGTTACTTAAATCACTAGAGTGAAAACTCAAGGATGGGATGGATTTTATTTTATTCATTTATTTATTTATTTTTTGTGGTTGGTTCCCTGAGTGGGGATCGAACCCAGTCCATGGTGGTGAGAGTGCTGAAGCCTAGCCACTACACCACCAGGGAACCCACCTGGATTTTTTTTTTTTTAATGAGTTTTATTCAGTGAGACATCCCAAATGTTTGGAAATATAGGCACACAATAGTGTATTAAAAGTATTTGTGAATAAATGAATAAAATAACATCCTGGAATGCAATCTAAATGAAAAATTCAAATTTCAAACAAAAAACAGTACTTACAGAGATTAATCCCAATACATTAAGTAAGTGTTCTTTTATAGGGCTCTGTAAACATGATGGTTTCTTAGAAAGGTTGTACTTCACAATACATGTAAAATGTTCTATGGTTGCCTGTGTAGAAGTTCTCTGAAAATCAACTGCTCTAATAATTTTTAATCATTGGAAAAAAATACAGAAGCTATAATATAAATACAAGTACCTACTCACAAAAGGCTAAATAAAAAAATACTTCTCCATTACAGAATGTATACTGTCAACATTTCTTTCTATTAAATATTTGAGTCCTATTTATTTATTTTAGACTATTCTGTTTATAAAAATCACAATTTTCTTAGACTTTCTGATTTTTTTTCCTTTTATATTCTTTTCTTTTTCTTTTATATATATATATTTTTAATTCATTTTTATTGTTAGACTTATTGGGGTAACATCTGTTAGCAAGGATTACATAGACTTTCTGATTTTTAAGTTCTGGTGCTCCCCAATCTAAAATTTGTACCATAGATGGAGATCTTTCTTCTAACCAACACAGCTCAGAGAACTCCTCACAAATTTGATAACATTTCTCATATATACATTGAAATTTTATTTTATTAACTTTTCTTTTCAGGCTGGATCTTTACATAAGCTCTCCTCCTATTGTATCTTAGTACCAGCGTGCCTTCCCTCTCATTAAAATCTATTTTAGTTGGGCAGAACAGTCTTGGATCATCTAGCTAAGTTTCTGTTTTCTGTTCGGAACATCCCACGCTTGTTCGCCTGGTTTTGAAGCCCTAGTGTAAAACACCACAAACTAGCCAAGTTAATGCAATGGCCACATTCAATGGACAGTTACCTTGACTTGGGCTATCTGAAAGATGGGGAGATTGTGTGGGCTGAGGCCATGTGCTTGATGTCGGCAGGACTCTGGCATTCAGCTGTCACCTTCGTCCCTTGCAGTTTTACACATCTCCCACTCTTCTGACTCACTCAGTGGGACTCAATCTGTTGCTTTTTCTAGTTCTCTCTCTCTTTTTTCCCATTCTCCACTACTGAAGGGACATACAGAATTCTAACTACCTTAAACAGCTTAAAATTCAGAAATACTACTCCAATGTTAGTAGAAAGAAACGTTCACAGTATGCATTCTGTAACGGAGAAGTTTGTTTTATTCAGCCTTTTGTGAACAGCTGCCAGCATTTCCAAGCTTTTGTAATTTTGACAATGATTTACACATTTTAGGTAATTTCTTCATATTAAAGGGATCATAGATAATTCAGAATATACAATAAATATACTTTAAAAAATCACTACCATATGATTTATCAGTTTGCTTAACTGCTATGTTCAAATAAAATGCATTTTATCACATGGTGTTTGCTCCCACAGTGAATTAGAGAATTAATATTAATGTTCTTCACTCATTACTTATTATTTCCTTAGGGAATACGAGTGCTGTCCAGAGGGTATCCAGCCATGTAATATGAAAGCCAGAGGCATTTATGACTGGATGTTTTTCCAGACAGCCCTTGTATATTGATCCAGGAATTTCTGTACGACTGAATTAAGACATGGCTTTTAAAAAGAAGGAGGAACAGAGCTGGAGATGGTCTGTTCTGCCTGCTTGTTTGGCTCCTGTGTGTGGGAGGCAGGTCAAAGTGATCCCACGGGTCAGGCCAGCCCCTTCTTTGGAATATGAGGCCTCCCACATGGATAAACCCACCTCACAAGGGCTGATATTTTTGGAACATTTTCAAATCAAAACATCAAAACATGGTCCTGCTAGTCAAAAAATCTTTTTTAACAGTATTGGAAATAGAGAATATTTTAATTTCTCTGGTTTATATCCCAAATTATAACATTTTTTGACTCCTTTGGATTTTTTTCTGACTTTAATAGTCCTACCATGTAAGTAGCAAAATACATTGTCAGTTTTTTAAAAGAAAACAATTTTCTTTATAAAAGTAGGTTTTCAAAATATTTCATACCCACTAATTACTTACTGATTGTAGTCACAGTCTGAATTAGCTAAATGCCTTCAGTCTCTAATGGCACTAGGAGTCACAAAATAAATCTATAACCTGAACGATGTGATCATGGCAATTTTCTCCATAACTTTTTGCTGCTGTGAATTCTGAATTCTGAGCATGTAGACTTGAGAAAGAGAGCTAATTACTTATTGTTTTCTAAGTTGCTCCTTACAAGACATCCACTCTCATTTTATGTTGCACAAAGTTTAAATTTTCAACATGTCTAGTTCTCCTTTTCTTAAAATCTGAAAAATGAGAGAAAAATGAATTGATAATTACTATTCTCACTGATGAGAATAATTGAATTAAGTGTGTGTGTGTGAGAGAGAGAGGGAGAGAGAGAATAAGGGAAAAAAAGATGACTCACTTCATTTTATTTCATTCAAACCACTTCTCCTCTTCACATGATGTCCCCACCCAACCTTTTTAACATTAAATGTTTATATGTTGCATTGCCATACAGCCATCTGTAGGGTATAGCCACTCTTTTGAGACCTCAGTAACCATCTAAAGTTTTAGAAACTTGTATCAAAAAAAGTTCAAGACATCTGTAGCAAATTGGCTTCCTGTGGTGTTTTCATTTATTTTACTGTACTTAATGAAAATACTACCAATAAAGTTGTTTGATAAGAGATGTAAATTTTATCTAAAATATACATATGTTTATGGTGTTAATAAATATGTAATATAAGAAATTTCTTCTTTCAGAGTTAAAAAAAGATCCTGTTTTCTTTGCTCTTACATAACTTGAAAATCAATTTTCTTCTTCAGTTTCCTCCAAATGGGGAGAAGACAGCACTGACCTCGTAAAGTTACTGTGAAGATTAAATGAGACCATTCATGTAAAATACCTGCCACGCTCAGTAAATGTATTATCATTGTTGTGATTATCCTTATCATATTAATGGTTTTATTCCTAAAGACTTACAATACCTGGCTCCTCCACGTCCTCCTTTTAACAGGTATTCTTTATTCTTTCGGTGTCTCAAGCTCACCGTAAGAACTGGTTTTACCAACTATTAGCTTCCACAAACATGCCGGAAGGAGGGGTGACCAGTGAACACAGTGATATTCTCCCCAAGTGTAGGGCTCCTGGGAAATTACCCATCAGGTCCCGCTCCTGTATTCTCATTATTATTGCTAAGTTTGCTTTTAATGGTCTGGGGGTTTGATGGACTGTATTTGGGCAAACTCTGCTGTAAGTGAGGTGACAGCAATTATTTGGTGAATTTTAGCTGTGATTGTCAATCTAATTACTTAAAATGTAGTCTATTGTTTAATTATTTATGTAGGGGAAAAGATGCCTTTATAGACCAAATTGCATTTATGTAAGGCTAGGTTAATTTTTAATTTCTTTAAATTCTAATTTATATTTTTAAATGTGTAAGTTTCCAAAGAATTGAGACTAGAACATAGACTTAGAAATGAGAGGAAATAAGATCTTGCAGCATAGAAAATAAATACACGTTTTTCTTCTTTATCCTAATACTGATTAGAGAGCTTCAAAGTCTTGCTTAACATTCATTCTCAGACTATGTCTTATATTTGCCAGTTTCCATACAAAAAAAATTTGCTAATTATTTCAGTTTTGCATTTAAGGAAATCTCTTCCTTATTTATTTATTTATTTATTTATTTATTTATTTATTTATTTACGTGGGTAGCTCCCTGGCCAGGAATCGAACCCAGGCCACAGTGTTGACAGTGCCAAAGCCTTAGCCACTGCACCATCCCTCTTCCTCATTAATTATGCCTAGGACTTCAATTAAGGTTTTGGATAATTCAATTTTTAGATTTATATTTTCAGTTTTTATGTTTCTTTTTTCATTGTAACACATTATAACACAGATTTCTTTAATTTTTTTCCAAAACCACATGTGGGATTTTAGAATCAAGTAGTACCAAATCATCTCATCATTAACAGCGTGGAGCTAAATTTGTATTCAGTTTTGAATTGATGCTGGTTGCTGATTTCATCTAAGCACTTAGACTTTAAATAGAAGTACAAGCCCATAGAAGCACACGAATTCAGATGCCAAATCGACTGCATAACCAGAATAGTAATATCTAAGGAGTCCTTTGCTTGTGGAGACTATCACTGTGTTCACCATGCCTACTTCTCTACTCTTTCTCCCAACCTGTTTATGGAAGCTAAGACTTGGTGTAACCAAAAGCACTGGTGAAAAAAGACATCTTAAAGAATTGCTGTTAAGAAAAGGATGTGGAAAGAGCCATACGTTGTTCATTGTGTCAGGCAATCAACCTTCTTACTTGTATCTTTTGAAAAATTGTAACCTGGAACAATTCTCTTAGGACTTCCTGTCTTCATCTGCAAGATGAGAACAGGAACTAGAGGGTCCCTAAGGTTCCCTCCAAGGCTGACATTCTTGGAACTAACTCAGCACATTTTATCATCCCTCATTTCTATGTCCCCCCCCCCCCCGCCATAATCAGCTTGAGTTGTTTATCCCCGAAGAAGTGAAATTTGCCGAAATGTTGAGGACATAGTTATTTTTCTTAGACTAAAAATCACTCTGATAAAGAGCACAATGCCAGGACATACTTCACTCATCAATACCCAAACAACATTTTAAACATGGCTTTAAATTCATATAGACTGAGTACTAGTATAAATCAATTTCTTTTCTACCAAGTTATTCATATATATCATGGTTTCCTATACAGGAAAATTCTAACAAATGGCCATTAGTGATAAAAATAAGAGTAGTATTGTTTTTTTTTCCAAGACTTTTTCTTAGTTAAAACAGTTTTATTTCAGAAACCGGCTTATAGATAATACCAAAATGTAGGTTTTGCACAGAGAACATGGTTTGCTTGCTGTAATTTCCATATGGAAGAGCCTAAGAATGATTTTTAATGCCAACTGGCACTCAGTTTCAAAATAACCTCAAGAACTCCTTTAAGCCCATATCAGTTTCCTGTTAATAAAAGTCTATTTTATTAATGCACTATAGCCTCACCTTCTTTATCTGCACTGCCATCATTGTTAGTATCATCTGTTATTAAATGAGTATAACATTGGGCACATAATAGATCAGAGCATCACGTTCATGTGAAAAAATAAGCCCTAGTGAAAGAACGTGTCATGGTGATGACCTGGTGGCTTTACAAATTATTATTATTATTTTAAATTTGAGATGAAGTGAGCGCTAGAGAAAGTGTGTAAAAAAAGTTAAAAAAAGAAAGAAAGAAAGAAACCAAAGTTCTATTTTTGGCTTCTCTGCCACTGACTCATCTATTAACTTGAACCAGTCACTATCCACACAGGAGGCTTAGTTAACAGACGAGAAAGAGAGAAAACGCTTCAGTTTCCCTATTTGAATGTTGGAGACCTGCTGAGATCACTTATATAAATATTTCTCTTTGAGCTCCCTAGAAGACAGGACCTTTATAAATATTTATTATTATTGTTGCACCTTAGGTACAAGTAGACAGAAAATTATGATACTCCCATATTTATCTAAGAAGTAACTTATGTCAGACAATCCTAGTTCATACCAAGCGACTTTGCCCTGGCTTGTTACTGTCTGCTGGGCTTTCTTTCTGGCCCTTCCTCCCCAGGCCGTTGGCGAATGTAGCAATATAAATAAACGGAGGTGAGGAAGTTCAGCCTGGGAGCAGTCACACTGGCTGATCCCAAGCTGTGCATCGGAATGGGTGAAGGTTCAAAATAAACATTACATTTAAACTTCCTGATTGAAAAGTGTGAGAAAGTGATTCATTGTAAGAATGAATAATTGGGTTGAATAGGCTGAATTTAAGTAAAACTTCACTGAATATCTAGTTTTGTCTGCTCTGTTTCTTTTTTGGATACGTGTGGAAAGAAGAAATATAAAAATAAATATGGTTGTAACTGGCATGTTTAGAGCACTCCGTTTATTTCCAGTGGAGTCTTACAAAATTAATTCATCTGTTTCTTGGCAAATTCTTGTCCAACAGACTGTTCCTACAAGGTTTTAGTGGTCATTTCCTGACCTCATTCTTTAAATAAGGAGCAGGTACTTTTACACAAATCATATTTAAACAAAATAAATTTGAAGCCCTTTACACTCATTGCTTTCTTCCCTCTGCCACATACCTTAAGCTTTTAGTGGGTCCACACTTTCGTCCTGCTTTCCTTACAGATTTAAGACAAGCACTTGTAAAGTAATTAATTTCTAAATTGGGAAACTGAGACCTTGGTGCAATTGAGTAGGGCGTTGGTTTTGATTTAGGAACTTATGAAGCACACTTAGGTAGAATTTTCTCTTTTGTCTTCGTATACTGTACTAATTCAAACCAAAGCAGAGTGGGTCTCTTGAGTATGAATTATGTTAATAATATTCTGTTTGCTGACCTAATCTCAAGAAATCACACAGTTTTAATATTTCTTTAGCACTCAGGGTGTTTTAGTGCCAGTCGCAGACAAACAAAAGACAACAACTTCACACACAACGATCTGATCTTAGTTAAAGAAAGAAGAAAAACCATAATGATTTTCTCTTTTGGATATTCATGTGCCATCTTCCACCTTATTTTTACCTTGATATGAATGCAGAGCAGAACACTCAGTCATATCTGGGGGCCAGGCTTTCCTCCTACAGTCCAACTTCATTAAGAGAATTCTTCTAGGAGGATCTGGGAATGCATTTTTTCTTCCTACAAACATTCATCAAGCCCCTATTGCATGCCAGCCCATATTTTAGGCGATGAGTTTAAAACAAGGAGCCATGAGTGTTTCCTGACCTACAGAGGCTGCTGGAGGAAAAGAAGCATGTAAACAGACAGTGAAGTGTTAGAGGTACCATCATGAGGCCTGCACAGAACATTCTGCAGGCACCACCGTCGGGGGCCAATGCAATCTGACTGAAGTGTGGGAAGGAGGGTCAGAAAATACCTCAAAGAACAGAGGGGAGAAAAGGCAATCTTGGCAGAGTGCACAATCTGAAAAGATGCTGTGATGTGAAACAGCATCCTCTTTCGAGCATTTTTCACGTAGCTGTCATGTGTCTAAAAGGCAACAGGTGAAGTACATATGAGTGATAGAAGGTGAAGCTGGAACAGTAACCAAGGGTCAGAGTCTAGATGTGAATTTGGGATTTGTAAAATGAATCCCAGGAAGCAGGTATAGCCATGTGTCCTCTAGGCTAAGAATCAAAGCAGGGTCACAAAACAGGAAGTTTGCCTTTCAGCAATCTGAAGAAATTTAACTTGTGTGAAGTTCTGTCCAGTGGTGAGTGTGCCTCACACGGTGCTGAGAACCACGCTTCTTGTGCTCCATGTCCACCATTGTCTGTCTCTCTCTCTCTCTCTCTCACTGTTTCTCTCCCCTTATTCTCTTCCTCTTCAGGGCTGGAACCAGCAGCAGTGGCCACACCCCTGGTGCTTGGAGAAGCTCCTTTTTAAGGTTGGTGGTCTTAGCTTGCTGCAGTTGTTGGCTGCTGCCCTGCCGTATGCCCATTGGGCCCCATGGCTGCTGATAGTCGATATTCTCAATGCCTCAGTTCTTTTAAGCCTCCACAGACTCTTTTATTTCTTGCTTTATCCCAAGATTGTAACATCAGTTTTCTCTGATGTTGGCTGAGTGCCATTAGCCAAAACTGTGGGCCCCATCCCCTCTCGCCTTTGGGACAAGTCCCTTCCTACCTAATACTCCATGAAATCCCTCGTAAGAGCCACGTGATGGTTGTCTTCCAGACACAAATGTGCCTGCATTTTTAGAAGAACACGGTTTGGATGCATGCTGTGAACTTTGGAAAAGTTACAGAAAAGGAAAGGGGGAGAGGAAACAGGAGCAAGAAAAACCAAGCTGAAGCATGACTTGAAGAGAGAGAATAAGTGGAAGTGCTTGGGTGGAGCCCCGAAATGCAGAGTAAGAGTCCATATTTGCAGTATTTCTCCCTTACCCACATTTTTCATCAAACAGTATTTCCAGTAATACTGTTTGTATTACTGGAAGCCACCTTAGAACTTTTTTTTTTTTTTTTGAAACATGGCAGAGTATAAGAAATGAATAAAGAAGGCGATTTGCAGCGGTCCCATTGAGCCTTCTGAAGACAGGAGTGACATGGTCCGAAGAAGAGGCAAAAACACTTTTTGAGGAACATGACTATGGCCAGAACTTGAAATAGCAGGAAAAGATTTCAAATTAAAATCCATCTCCCAAGTGGTGCTTCAACCGTGACCTACTTTGCTAATGGCCAAGGAGTTCAGCAGAATGTGTCCCCTCAAACCAAGCCAAACCAGACGAGACCGGACCAAAGCAAAAACCAAGCCCAGGCAGCAGGCAAGCAGCGTCAGGGCACCGACTCCTGGGGTCCGGAACGAGACGCGCCCAGACGTGGGGCCCGAACAGCGTGAGAGGAGGAGAGGCATGCCCTGCAGGGGTGAACCGTGTCTCTCCACGGGGTGGGGTCACCGCTGGGTACCATGGCTCCTGAGAATCAACAGCAACGATAAAAAAGATGTGAAGCAGCCGCTCTGGGCGGGACTGACTCTGCTTTCACCTCCGCCTCACGCAGGATGACCGCTTTTGCACGCTCAGCGTCTCCCCTCCTTGGCTCGGCTACACTTGTCCTCAATTCTCATTCGTCCCGCTGGGACCCCGCTTCCCCCACGTCCCCAGCAAGTGCCCAGACCTCTCCCCGCGCTTTTCCCGCCCCCCTGCCCCTCTCCCTCCGTCTCCCTCCCCGTCCAGGACGCCCCTCGGGGACCAGTGGCGGTGCGGGCCGGCAGGTGGCTCGGCGGGAGGGCGGGGCCCGGGCCCCACGGGCGGGGGCGGCAGCGTGGGTCCTGCCCCTCCCAGCGGGCGGCGGGCCGAGGGGCGGGCCCGGGCGCCAGCCCGCGCCCCCGCCCCTCGTGCGTCCTCCGCGCTCCGCCAGGCGGCGGGAGCCCAGGTGCCCGCGGGCCGGAGGCGCGGAGGATGTGCGGCTGGCCGCTGCTCGTGCTGTGGGCGCTGCTCCCCGCGGCGGCGGCGGCGGCGGCGGCGGCGGCGGGGCGCTCGGGCTCGCCCTTCCCGCACCGCGCCCTCCTCGACTCGGAGGGCAAGTACTGGCTGAGCTGGGGTCCGCGGGCCGGCCGGCTCGCCTTCCGCCTCGAGGTGCGCACCGCCGGCTACGTGGGCTTCGGCTTCTCGCCCACCGGGGCCATGGCCGCGGCCGACATCGTCGTGGGTGGGGTGGCCCACGGACGACCCTACCTCCAGGTAAGCGTGTCCCCTCCTCCGAGACCCATCCCATCCGGACCCCGGAGCAGGCGTGGGTGCAGGGCCACCGGGGCCACTGGCTGCCCCTCCGGCGGAGGCTGGACGCCGTCGCCCCGCAGAGCGCCGCGGACGCTCCCTTCACCGACCCCGGCTCTGAGTCTTTGCCCCGCGGCTGAGCACGGGTGATTCCAGGAACTTCTCTGGCTCTGAACGCGTTCCTCTCCCCGGCTCCCACTTAGACCCCCGCGTACACACCTGCTTGGACCACCCTTCCTTCCCAATCGGACGGAAGACGAACCCCGGCTTGGAGGACCTCACGGACAGCTCTCGAGGCTGAGAGGCCAGAGAACTTTAGAACAACTTTGTTGTCTTGCTGCCTTGGGTCAGAGTCTCAGAACTTCCCAAATCATGGCTATTTGGGAGTCCTCTGGTGTCAGCGACCTCATCAGAGAAATGAATGAGAGTCCCCAAGAATTGTTTAGTACGTTTGCTATTCTGGGAGCCGCTTAGGAACCCGCATTAAAAGACCTGCAAAACCTACAGCCCCAGGCAAAATCCCCTATTAAGCGGCAAAACTTTTCACATACTTTAATAGCTAACAAAGCTAATTTGACAGCTGGCGATTTGCTTTGAAAGAGCAGGAGTAGAGACGTAGCTGGTTCATAGATATCTTCATGAATAGGAAAAAAAGAGAAGGAATTGTGAGATGACCAGAATGATTAGGTAGTTAGGTTTTCTGGACATCTTTGTTTATTTGATCTTGACCACCATTTGGACACTTCTCCATGATGACATAACATCTTAGTTAATATACATTCTTTCTTACTTATCAAAGTTCATCTAAAGATACAGGCCTTTGCTAAAAGTCTCTTGATCCAGTGAAAACTCCTAATTGTTCTGGCATTGTGTAAGGCTTTGATGATATTAAAATCATGTACCCGATAGATTTCAAAGTGCACTTCTCAGTAATTTTATTCCTGGCTTCTAAGTTTGATGTCAACAACATTCTGACTGAGATGCCATCAAATTTGAACCCTAATTCTGGCACTGAACTATTCACTTTGGCTGGAAACAAAGAAAATGACAGCAATAAAAACTTCAAACCCATCCTGTTCTCTATTTTTTTTTCATAAATTAATCCTTTCCTCCCAAAATAAGTACTCAACTATTCCAATGAAATAAAGTTTTATGAGGATTACACTCCGTTGAAGTCATTGATGTATAAATTTTCTCCTGGTGCAGCATCTTAGACTTTAAATTTATAAACTAAGGATTTAACTCCAAACACAGGCCTCACTAGCTGAATAACAGTTCTCTTGTGATCTGAAGTAGACAATACCTTACATAAATGCCTATTTCAGCGAAACTTTTTTGTCTCTTTGTTTTTAGGGTGGGGAGAGTAATATGCCCCTTAAAACTATTCTTGCATGTTGAAGAGGGCATAGGAAATCTTACTAAGTTAGTATCATAAAACAGGGTATACTATCAGAGATAACTTGATAGTGTTTTCCCCAAAAGAATAGCATTGCTTAGAAAATCCACCCAATTTGATATCAAATGAAAGACCAAGAGTGGAATCCTGTTTCAGCATGCCATAGGTGGCCCACCACAAATGTAGACTTTGTTAAACTAAAGAATGTTTTCACACTACTGGTGGTTCTTTATAAAAATTGCCTAGAATTAATTAAGTGCTCTTTAGATTGATTTTGAACCATAGAACTTTTCTTAATTAGTGATTACATATTGCTAAATATGAGATAAACTTTTAACTGGTCCTTTAAATATATTTAAATATAGTTTCTTTAAATATATTTCCCCAATATACTTAATATATTGGGAAAATACAGGCCAAGAAATAGGATTTTCCCCTCCGTGTTTATTGCTAAGAAAATAAAATCTTGATTTTCATATATAAAGGTAATAATTTTCTTAGTTGGCTGACATCCTTTACTAGTCCATTTCCTTAGACATCCTAATCTCTTTAAGACCTATAAAGTACAATAAAATTATGCTATTCAGTTAGGTTCAAAGGCAATTTATTAAAAACCCCTAATGAAATTAAGGACACCAAGACTAAAAATACATTCAAGCTGAGTGATTCCATTTTCCAACACTTGAAATTGAATCTTCTCCCTGGAATCTATTTGAGCATCTTCATGCAGTGGTGTGATAAGGGTATTCTCAGCAACTATATCAAAAAATAAATAAGATTTTTAATCATAGTACATGTGATTCCATTAGTAGACTTTTGATTTTGTGTAATTCTAATTCCAGGAAGAAAAAATCTTTACATGAAGCAGTGAAACAAAAAGCATTGGCTTCTGGGGCATCTTCGTATGTGCAGCAGCTACTGAAAGTCGCTGTATGACAACCAAAGTTGATTTCCCAGCCATCTCCTACGTGGCTTTTCCCCATCATTTTATTTCTTCCATTCTTAGTTAAGTTTTCAAAACTTGACCTTTAGATATTTTTCAATTCTTTTATTATTCTGACTTTTTCTGATTATCTTAAATTCTTCTTTTCAATAAGATGTTAACACCTGGCTAACTAGGTAAGAATAAGTCCCAACCAACCAGGAAGAGAATTGTTGGCTAAATAGATGTTACAAACTATAATGCCTATATAGGTCAGGCAGCAAATGCGAAAGAGTGGTGGGGCTCCAGTGAACAAGCCTGTTGTAATGCAACAGAGAGGAGGGGATTGAGGGAACCAGAGTTTTTATAAGTGAATTACTTTTATGTTAGAATGCAAATCAAGTATTGTCAGACCTTCTGTTGGTTTTTTTTGGTGGGGGCGGGGGCGTGTAGAAATTTAGATTTTGTGTGTAAGTAAAATGTTCCTGGGAGTTGTCTGGTGGTGTAGTGGCTTAAGGCTCCGGTGCTATCAGTGCTGCGGCCTGGGTTCGACTCCCATCTAGAGAGCTACCCACATACAAAAAAAAAAGGCAAAAAAAAAAAAAAAAAAGGCAAAATGTTCCAATTGTTAAATACTAGCCACAATTCAAATTTGTACACAGCACCATGTATATGTGTGCACATATACACACATGGTTTCAGTTGAGATGGATCCCACAAACAACTTAATCTGGGACCAAGAGGAAAAAAACTATTAATAAAGAATCAGCCAAAATTGTGAGAATCTATGAAAGACAGAGCAGTGGGTCCCATTTTTTGTCAGGCAAGGTTTATTCTGTGCCAAGAACATTCTGTCCACTGTCAGAGAGGACCTTGCCCATTGGTCTGATTTTCTATTGTTTTGTAGCAAACCATCCCCAAATATAGTTAGTGGCTTCATCCAAGGACGACTTATTTTGCTCACAAATCTGAGATGTGAGCAGTGGGGACAGATCCCCTCTGCTCCACTTGGTATCAACTCCAGGGTGAGTGGATCGAATCATCTGAAAGGTTGCTCACTTGTTTATCCATCTGACTGGCAGTTGATGTTGGCTGTTAGCTGGGACCTCAGCTGGGACTATGGTGGGAACGTGGCCTCTCCATGTAGTTGCTGGAATTCCTCACAGCAGAGTAGCTGGGTCCCAAGAGTGAACATGCAGAGAGGCCCCAGTGGGAGGTGTATAGCCTTTTACAGTTTAGCCTTTGAGTCATGTAGTGTGTGTTCTGCTGTGAGCACAGTCCCACTGGATTCAAGAGAGGACATAGACTCCATCTCAACATCACAGTGTAAGGAGATCCCACGGGAATGAAATATATTAGTGTGGTCATCTTTGGGGAAAACATTCTACCACATCCATCCTTACTGACTTAACAACGTCTCCTTCCTAACACCACCTTGAACCTTAGAGTAACTGTCTATACTCATCTACGCTCCTGACACTGCTAAGATTAACAGGTAATGTTTACTTATTCACCTTCTTTCCTCTCTCTCTCTCTCTCTCTCTCTCTCACACACACACACACACACACACACACACACACACACACCATTCAAAGGAAGTTAGTGAACAGATGATAATTTCTCCATTGGCTTCTTATTCTGTACTTCCTCTGCTCCCCTCTGCTCCCAAGGAGTTCTGAACTTCCACAACCCACGTTGTTCAATGGTTGCCAGTCACCCAATGAGACTACCTCCAGGGGGCAGTGTGACATTTGCTTGTAGGTCTGTGGAGTGAAAAATTAGATTTTGAGTATCTTGCCTCAAGGTAGCACGTTTACTATACCCAGAGAGGAGGGGAAAAGGGAATTTACCCTGCCCATTTTGTAATCCTCTGACCCTGTTGGAGATATTTCCTCAAATGGTATATAAGCAGGTATGATCCAAAAGGGAAAGCAAAGAGAGAGGTGGTTGTGGAGTAAAGCCTGTCTCAGCAGGCTCTATCAGATACATTTTTCTGGAGCAGCTAACACTTGGGGAAACATTATCCCTGCGATGCTGCTGAGGTCAGTTTCTACACTGTCTTTCACAGAATTGCCAGGAATGTGTGGGTGGGAAGCACTCTTTCCTTTTGCACGGGCTTTTGAAAACCTCACTATTTTGTCTCAATGAATTAACTCAATGCTCACTTCCCTGATGGATTCGTGTCCTTTCCTTGTACTTTGCCCCTTTTTGACACAGAGCGATCCCACCCCCACCCGAGCCACTTAGCGATTCTGAGTCCCCATTTGAGGCAAGTGATCCCAGCTGATGAATGCCCAGTTTGTGGGAGTTAGAGAAGAGGGCAGCATTGTCGGATGTGCTGTTGAATTTGCACAAAAATTGATTCACTCTTCCTTTGGGGGTGTAAATCGCTAGTGAATGGAGGCCCGAAACATGTGTCACCATTCGTTACAGCCTTGCTTGTTGGCTGCCTCTAAAACTAAAGCCTTTCTGTGATGAGAAGTTAAGACTTCAGCAGCAGGGTAATTGCTGCTAGGCTGCTGGCTGAGGAAGTGCTTAGAACTGATTTGAAATCACAGAAAACAGTGAGCATTGTTTGTTGTTAACGATGTGCTTCTTTTAAGTGCACCCCAGCCAACGGCAACAAAGAAATGTTTGGAAAGCAAATTGAAAAGCTGTAAGGGAAAGATGAGAGTGTGCAACCCTGACACAGCTCAGCTGGGGCTTTGTTAAGAGATATTTATAAGTCTTTGGATTATGCACCCCTAATATCCAGATGACAAAGGGACTCTCTAAGCTTCATGCTTTGTGCATTAGTAATAGGGACACATGGCCAGTGTAGTGCTCCAACACACAGGGATAGTCTTCAGTGTGTAGTTCTCCCAGGCAGAGCAAATGATTTCATAATGCCTGAGGAAACGGGGCCAAGGCAACAATGCACCTGAATTGACCAACAAAGTTCAAGGCTTCAGGCAACCAATGGCATATTTTCTGCGTTCCTGAAAGGCGAGGCAAGAGTCCACTTCAAAGAAAGTGAATGGTGGTTTATTGATTCATCATTTGTAATAGAGCCCTATTAAAATAAAGTTGCTGGCAAAAGGAATGAATTCATTATACATCATGTTTCTGGAAATGTTTGATCCATATGTTACAAAAAGACTGTGCATATGGGTTCCTTATAATGCTGTTTATTGTAACTTTTAAAAAATAACTAATACAGAAATTTTAAACAGAAAAATATTTTTTCAGGAAGTTTCTTCCAAATCTGTGTCATCTTAACTTGTTAAATTCTAGAGTTAGACAAAATAAAAAAAAAATCAAAATAAAAGCTGCCCAGAGGACAGCATATAGCACATGAGCAGAACATTCTGTAAAAATAATTTCAAGTGGATCATTTTTGTTAACTGTAAACTGGAATTATGTATCTGAGTGCTACACGAATAATGAATAGACCAAATTTGTGTACTATTGAGGTCTCTCCTGTTCATCGAATATAGCCAAAAATTATGTGAATATCTTTAAATGGTTCTTTCTTTTGCAGGTTGAATATTGATGTTTTGTGTATTTACTTGCTGCCTCTTAAGAGCTTAGAGTTTGCTTGATTCCCTGCAAATCTTCTGACACCCCTTTTTAAAAGTGAGGAAACTAAGCCTTAGGTAGCTATTAAATAAATGCAGCCTGGATTCATTTCCTCTGAGTTCCAGTTTGATGTCCTTTTTTCTCCTACAACCAAGCTGTAGCTTACTAAAAGCACATTCCAATTTTCTTCCTCAACAGGAATATGTATAATAAAATACATTTTAAAACAGATTGATAAATTAAAATGATAGTATATTTTACTTCTGTTTCACTATAAATGTTATAGATATGTATTTCTATGATATGATTTTCATTCACTGAGTTCTTAATATATGCCATATATCGTAAGTCCTTAAAGTGTGTTGTAATTCTCACAATAGTCCTGACATCAGTATCTTTTCTCCCATTTTGTAGATATATAAACCTGAAGCTCTAGGTTACACAGCATGTGGCTCATTAATGACTTTTATGTGACTGTTTCATTAAAGTAACTCACCTATAGTCAGAGAATGTTGAAATGTCCATTCGTTCATTCAACCATTTATTGAATGTTTATGGAACAGTTTTGTATGTGGGGGGTATATGCATAGCATTGAGAGAGATGAAATCAATGGTATTATGGAGCTCACATTTTGGTGGGGGAAGTGGTAAGCAAATAAATAAATGAGCAAGAAAAGTATTAGAAAGTGGTAAATGCTGTGCAGAGAATTACAATAAGAGGCTGTGTGGCTATTTCAGATTAGGATGCTTATAATTAAAACATGAAGGAAAACAAGTGCCCCAAGTTTTAAAGGTTGTTATCAAGATTAACCATAGTGTTTACAATTCAAAATATTATATACTATGGAGAAGATTATCTGGCATGGGCATCAAAGGACTCAGTAGACCTTGAACATAGGAAACTGCCTACCTGGAGAAAATATAATTAATGCTTTTTCAAGTGTGTCTGAACCATATGAGCTCACTTTTCTATTTCTGTGGCATTGTTACACAGATGTTTAGTAAGCTCAACTAGAGTCTTTCAAGCTTTGATCTAGAGACTTGGTGATTTTATAAAAGTTTCTTCTTAATACTAGGTGTGAATGTTTTTTTCTTATACCCTATGTTCTTTCTCATCTTCAATAATATTAGAGAGCTAAAGGACTTTGAACAAGCTAGATCAACAAAACCACATGTGTCTGGGGAAGTTTTCTATCTTTTAGGAAATTTTTAAACTAAAACTTTGAAATCTCAGTTTCTTTGATAAAACTAAATTGTTGCCTATTTTTCCGCCAGCAAAATTCATGCACTGAAACCCACTCATACAAGGTCTGACAATTAAATACACAAACTTGCCATCATGCACTTACTTTGGCAGCACTATACAAACAACTCGGTAAGGTTTCATAACCTTGGTTTATATCTGTGTCTCACAGCTGTGTTCATGTTGGAATGTGGCAGTGTCTTGCTGAGTTGCATTTATTATTGTCGTGTGTTTTTGTGTGCCATCTCAAGAATATCGGAGCTTGAATTAGAACAACAAACAAACATTAAATTTCTTGTTAAACTTGGCAAGGGTGGAAGTGAAACTTGTTAGCCCAAGTTTATGGGGATAATGCCATGAAGAAAACGGCAGTGTACAAGTGGATTAAACATTTTCTTTTTTTTTTTTTTTTTTTTTTGCTTTTTGGTATGTGGGTGGCTCCCTGACTGGGAATCGAACCCAGGCCGCAGCACTGACAGCACCAGCGCCGAAGCCTTAAGCCACTACACCATCAGGGAACTCCCGGATTAAACATTTTCTGAGGGGAGAGAAAATGTCACTGATGAAGAGAGGTCAGGGCAGCCAGTAATGAGCAGAACTGACAAACACAGGGCAAAAATTCGTCTAATTTTACAGCAAAATCACTGGCTGTCTGGAAGCATAGCAGAACAACAGTTAGGAAACAGGAAAATTTTAACTGAAAATCTTGGCATTAGAAAGGTGTGTGCAAAAACGGTCCCAAAGAAGATCACTGATGAACAAAAGCAAAAGAGGGTCAAAGTTTGCCAAGACCTTTTGGACAGGCAAAACAATGTTTTGGGCCGTGTTATCACTGGTAATACAACATGAATGTACCAATACCACCCTGAAACAAAGTATCAAACTGCACAATGGAAGTCAGCCAATTCTCCACGACCAAAATGTTCCATCATTCCAAATCAAGAGTCAAAACAATGTTGCTAACCTTTTTTGATATCAGAGTGATTGTTCATTATGAATTTGTACCAGCTGGACAGTCAGCCAAGTTTACTGTTTGGAAGTGCTGAAAAGACTGCGTGAAAAACTTAGATGAAAATGACCTGAACTTTTCACCAACAACTCATGGCTCTTGTATCACAACAATGCACCAGTTCACGTGGCACCGTCCTTTGAGGGAGTTTTTAGCCAGTAAACAAATAACTGTATTGGAACACCCTCCCTACTTGCCTAATCTGGCTCCCAATGACTTTTTTCTTTACCCAAAGATACAGGAAATATTGAAAGGAAGATATTTTGATGACATCCAGGACATCAAGGGTAATACAATGACAGATCTGATGGCCATTCCAGAAAAAGAGTTTCCCAATTGCTTTGAAGGGTGAACTGGGCACTGGCATCAGTGCCTAGCTTCCCAAGGGGAGTAATTCGAAGGTGATATTCAGCAATGAAGTGTGTAGTACTTTTTCTAGGGTGAGTTCATGAACTTCATTGGCAGACCTTGTACAAGGAAACTCATGGTGGATGAAACTTTAGAAGCAAGGCCTTTTGGTACTTTGGACACCTTTGGACAAGGCCAAGATGGATTCATGCAGCTCGAAGTCCAGTGATGGGCAGGCAGAGCTAACTGAGAGCTGAGAACAGGGAAAGATACTTCCTACATCGGAAGTTTCCAGGTTTATCTGCACATTAGAATCACTTGGGAGTCTTATAAAAATTCCAGTGTCCAGAAAATCCCTTCCTTACCCCATACCAATTAAATCACAGTCTCTGGGGAAGCAGGTTTGACACAAGCATTAATATATTTTTAAGTTTCCCCAGTTATTCTAATGTTCAGACAAGTTGGGCAACTACTGACCTTGTGTGTTCAGCCTTTTTAAATAGGAATAAGGTGGTATGTAGAGAAGCTTGGGAGATTCCACGCATAGGGCCTAGGGATGCAAAGCAGGATTACTTACAAAACAATTCAGGGTGACCATTTGATGTTTGAAGTAAGGGCTAGCATATAATTCAGTATTTGAGGTTATTTTGTAAAACAAAAATAAAGTGGGTTTTCCTAGAATGGAAACACTTGTGAGATGAATTTAACAAATCTGTTATAATTCCACATATTTTCTTAAATTTACATGCTGAAACAAGAGAGGAAAAGGAAGAGCTGTGGATAGTGGGGTGTTTCAAAATATGCTGAACCAAAAATCTCTCTCCTCCTCCTAGCCCTCTATCACTTCTCCATACCTTTTGTCAGTTGGTTCTAGCTGCTGTATTTCTAAACAACAGGAATATCTGCCCACACAGAGTCCAAAATATGTGTTCTATATGGTCACAAGGAACATTAATAAATGCAAGTCCCAGATAACTCTCAGCCTGTATTTAAGCCAAGATAAGTGCTGTGCACTAAAATCTTTTATTAGAATTAACAATAACAAAATGGACTTCCTTTGTATTTGGAAAAATTTTCAAGTGTCTTTTCAGTTGTATAAACACATAGCCTTTTCCTTCCCTCTCCCATTCTCTAAGGTTAATACTAACCAATGTGATGCCCTAAAGCTATACAGTTGCAGAAGGAAGGAAGAAAAGTAGCAGAAGTGGTAGATAATTAGTGGGTTTTTTTAGGGTAGGAATAGGACATTTACTAGTTGGTAGCTGTGTCAGTGCTGCCACATCTTCCTGAGGTACCAGAAACAATTCCAAGTGCTTGGCAGGTTCTCAAGAAATACCTGCTGAATAACTCAGTTAAATGCAGGATAATTAGCAAACACTGTTTGCTAATTATTTGTTGTGTCACCCTTGGCAAACCCCTTAACCTCTCTAAGTGACAGTTACCTTTATGAAGAAGGGAATCATGATAGCGAATGCACGGTGGGGTTTTTGTTGTTGTTGTTGTTTGTTTTAAACCTGACTCTCTGGCTCATGTTATTTATTTATTTATTTTGTTGTTGTTGAAGTATAGTTGACATACAATATTATATTAGTTTCAGGTGTACAATATAGCGATTTGACATTTATGTACCTTACAATGTGATCACCATAGGTCTAGTAACCATCTATCACCAAACAAAGTTATTACAATAAAATGGAATATATTCGCTCTGCTGTTCCAGCTATAAAATAAGTAAGTCACAGGAAGGTAATGCATGGGGTTGCTGTGAGGAATAAATTACATAGACATGTAAAGCTCTTAGCACAGCACAGTACTGTATTTACTGATAGTACTCAGTAAATACAAGATAATATTTTAATGAATTGATCACTTAGTGAAATGTCAGAATTGTCAGCAGATTACATGAAGACAAAGATTCCAGCTTTTCAATGTGGAGAAAGGTGTCTGTTCAAAAGGTATATAGATAGGGGCGATTGATACAAATTTTTAAGAAGGGGGAAGGACAAAATAAGCAATTGATTTGTGAACACTTTGCCATTATTAATGACCAGAGGCCAGCATGGTTTCAATAAACACAGATTATACTGACAAGACTGCATTTTCTTTTGCATTTGACCTGCTGGATGAGTGGTTGGGTATTAAACGGGTGGTACATCTGAATGATAGTCAGTAGTTAGGAGGGTTTCTTCTGATGTTGTTATAGAAGATAGACTAATAAAGTTGAATTAGTTATAATCATGGATATTTAAACTCCACACCCAAAACATGTTGATAACATGCTGGCTACAGATTAAGGACTCAAAAGATAGTAATATATTAAAATAATGAAAGAAACCTAAAAGTTAAAATTTCACTGAGAATGCAAATAAACACTTGGTTAAAAAATGTGTATGTGCAGAATGCGTAAAATAAGAATTGAAATTCATATGAAAAAGTTATGCATTAGTTAATTTTAAGTTCAAAAGATGTGCTTGTTAAACACCCAGATGCAATATTAACCTATAAAATCTACTGTTTATACTAAGGGAACTATTAATAATATTTATAGTACTAGTATAGATGTAGTAGATGTAGTACTCTATACTAGACTAATTATACCAGAAGGTAACTTTTAGAAAAACATTTTTAAAGGATTTGTGGGTGAACTGGAAAAGACTAAAGGGGGATTACAAGGATGGTAGAAATCTCCAGAAGTTAGGGTACCTAATAATGGAAAACAGCTGGCAATGTTTTACCTGGAGAAAGGACAATTAGAAAAGACATGATCATTGTCATTGAAATAGTTTTCCTCAAGAACTATGGATTAGATGCTACCTATTAAGACTCCAGAGGAAGAAAAAAGACCCAATTAATATACATTAAATGGTAGACAATTTTAGGTTTGTATAAGAAATACATTTCTGACCATCATAGGTATTAAAATTGAGTGAGTTGCTTTGTGAATTTGTAAGTTCATGAGCTTTGTCACTGGAGGTATAAAATACTGTGTGATCATCTGTTGAGACATATAGAGGGTGCCAAAAATGTATACGTATTTTAAGAAAGGAAAAAAAACTGTATTAAAATTGTCATACTCAATATATGCAGTATCAATAACAAAGGATGACTACAAGTCACATTTGCCTTCTGTAATTACAAGAGGTGCTCAGAGTGGTCACCATCAGTGTCCAGACCCTTCTGATTACGGTGAACTACTGCTTGGGCAATATTGACCAAAGTGTCCATTTGTATTGCTGTGCATGCCCTTTCAATTTCGCCCCAGAGTACCACCAGTGTAGCCAGTTTCCTACAGTACACCACATCCTTTAAGGTCCCCGTAGATAGAGGTCAAGTTAGGAGAACGTGGGGGAAACTCAAACAACATTCTCAGATTTCAAGTACCACTTCGAGATGGTCTTGCGCTCCTTGAATAACAGCTGTGCATCTGCCTTTTTCTTTGATTGTCTCGCCTGTCACATGGTGATGCTAACATTCATTTGATTAATGCCATCTTTTAAGGGACTGTCATACTACACATTGCTACCATAATTCAGTTCAACTTTGAAAAGTTATACACAGATAACATCTCTTAAAATGCGTATACATGTTTTTGGCATCCCTGATATTCTTGAGAGAAATCCTCCTTTGGTGGGAGCTAGGACTAGGTATCCTCAGGTTGTCTTCCAACTCGAATGTGATGCTGAAAATAACTGTACTCCATATTCATGCTTTTAAGTTATTCAAGAAATTCACTGAAGGGAAAACATTAGCAACTAGGAAACTGTCCATCTTGTTTTCTAACTTGTGTCAAGAAGATCTTCTGTCTCTGTGGATAGGTATGCACTAAACTCTTACAATGGTATGAGGATATTTCATCTCTTTCCCTGCTGTCCATTTCAGTATATTCGAATTATGTATAATAAATATACGTTAGTTTTGAAATCTGAAAAAAAACATAAAGAAAATGTTTTGTGTCTTGTACATTCTCAAAAGAAGAATTTGAAGTGCTTCAAGAGCAAAGCTGAATGTGAAGTCGGTGAGTTTCTGAAACTTGCTTGGTGCATTATTCTGACGTATCTAAAAGCAGCCTACGTACTCTCTGCCTTCTGACCTTCCACCTGGATGTCTAGGTGGGCTTCCCAAGCTTAACCTCATTCACCCCCAACTGGCTTCTTTACCAGTCTTCCCGAGCTCAGTATATGTCACCTTCTAGCAGCTCCACTCAAATATTAGGAGTTATCCTTGTTTCTTCTTTCTTCCTCCCACATACAAAACCCATCTTCAGGTTCTATTGACTTCCTCTGAACTAAATCTAAAACCTGCTGACTTCCCTTCAGTTTTACTACCCTTGCTCAGTCTTGAGCCACTGGGACCACTGTCAGACTTTCTTCCTGACCATGATTCTTATTCCTTCTTTTCATCATTCTTTACAGTATAGCCATAGTCTCTCTCTTTCTTTTACACACACACACACACACACACACACACACATTTGTTAAGTCAATCAGAATATGCCACTTGCTACTTAAAGCTCAAATGACTTATATAAACTTAGTATTAAATTTGAATTTTCTATACTGACCTACAGGGTGTCACAAAGTCTGAGGCCTTATCTAATCCCTGCTCACTGCATTTACCGATCCTGGGCACTGTGGTTTAGCCACACTGGCTTTAATTTTCTTCATCAAACTGGATAAATCCACCTCCCCTTCAGGTCCTCTCCACTAGCTGCTCTGTCTTCCTGCAATCTATGTCCCCCACACCTTTGTGGCTGGCTCCTAATTGTTGTTTATTTCTCAGCGTAAGGCCTCAGGGGGAACTTTTCTGATCACTCAACCTGAAGACTTTCCAGTTTCTTTCTAGAATGTCTGTGTTATTTTCTTATAAGCACTTATTATCCAAACATTTTGGGGTATATTATTATTTAAATTAAAAAAAATTGGCCGCACCCCTTCTTAGCTAAACTATGTTTTATTGTAGTAGGGACTTGGTCTACTGTCCTGTACAAAGCTGTGCCTTCAGCCCTACAACAGGTGCTCAGGAATAGTAGTCACTCAACATGTGTTGAAAGAAAGGAGAGGAGGGAGGAAGAAAGGAACTTCCTCCTTAAAAGTTATTCCTTGCATAAACTGGTCATGGACAGTTAAGAGAAGTCATTTAAAAATTTGTTTTAAAATTAGGATAAAGCTAAAATGTCTTATTTGGATGGTAAGATCTAAAGTTGTTTTTTCCTCTGAAGTTATTGTTATAATCACAATTTTAATTTTACACTATTTCTGATAATTCTATAATTATAGTAATGTAGTACATTGCAAGAAAATAAAATGAAATGATTGTCTGTGGGAGAAAATTCAGGATGTATATTTTCAGGAGGTGGCACTTAGAAAAACAAACAGATTGCTCAGGTGGGCCCCTCATTGGAACGCAAGCTAACAGGATTCAATTCTGGTAGCTATTTCACGGATCCCTTATTAGACTTTGAGTTTCAGTTTTATTCAAAGTGGTTTCTAGAAAGTATTCCATTTTTGACATTTCATTCAAATTTCTAAGATTAGTGAAGAAATAACTAAAATCAGCTTATCTTGAAATGCTGAAGATTAGTTTGTACAGTTTTATGATTTTTTAAGATCAAAGATTCTCTTTAACACAAAAATATTTATTATTTTACTATCAATACTATTTAACCACCATAACACTTATTATAGAAATTGATATTAGAAACAAATGTTTGAAGGAACAGGCTTTTGAGATTTAGAAAAAGAAAAACTACAAGCACCTGTTGAAGAAAATGGTGACAGATGGTAACATTTTTCTCAAGGTCGCTCCTGCAGCTGTGCTTACACTAGGTTTTCCAGGCCGAACGGGGGTTTCTTCATATCTTTTATTACACCCGCAAGTTTTCACTTTATCCTGTTTAACACAGCACCAGCCAAAGCTCTGTTCTGTTACAGAGATTTTATTCAAGAGAGAAAAAGACTGACAGTGAGTGACAACCAGTTTAACATCTGTGTAACCCTGTTCTGTAACAGGTCACAGCAGTCCCGTCGGTGGTCAGAGCTGGCTCCTTCGGTTTGTTACCCTAGTGTCAGTACGGACACTATCACGAAGCATCATCAGTGCCAACTTGTGCTAACGTTGGCTTGCTTTGCCGTTGCCACACAGCATTTTGAAACCTTAATGATATATTTCATCATATTTTTCAAAGCATAAAGTGTTCAAAACAAAATATATCCTGTGAGAACATGTTTCAGGAGTAATATTTTTATGATGCAACTGCAGACTAACTTTATTGTTGGAGTCTAACTACTCAGATTTTTAAGGGTAACTGGTAATATTTTATCTTTACAAAGTATAAACAAGCTAAATACACAATTAATATGATAATCCACAATAAAAAATATGTAAAATAATGACTATTCATATCAAAGCTGATATTAATGCAGATATTTGAGTTACAATGTGATTGAAATCCACATAAAGTCATGGACACTTTATATTTCACTTTACAGAACATTACACTGAGTAAATACAAAGAAGAATGACTTCTTCATATGAGCTTTTATCTTTATGTAATTACACCGTCTATATTTTTATTCTTAAATTCTTACAAAATCTTGACAGAATCGTGATTCTGTGAATCCTCCTCAACCCACTTGCCCCCATAGAGTCCATTTTTAATAATACTTAATTGGAATACTTCACCTACCAGTATTTCACACTTGTTAAATATACAATATATTTAATACACATATTATACAATTAGATTATTATAACGCCTGTGCTGTGACAATGAGAGTGCACTGTGACCAGATTCCTATTTTTATTTGAAAAGTCCTGCAACATCAAGCGCGGCAGGAGGGTGGCTGAGGCCTGGCCTTCACCGGGGGTGTGCGGTAGAGCTGCATCTGGCTTCGTTTGCTGAAGGGACCGGGAGTGGGGTGAGGAGTGCCATTTGGTTCTAATTCCAAAGGTAAAAATCAGATAGTAAAAGCGATCTGAGAAATCTCCTTAAATAACTCATAAGTGTAAATTTCTATTACAGGTGACATTATTGCTGTTCAAACTCTTAATTGGTCGATGTTTTACTGTCAGTGACCTTCTCCAGTTTTTTTCCCCTAGAGGGAAAAATAACAAAATAGCTATTCCACTTAATTATCCTCTTAAATAGCATTTATCCCTTTCTCAACCTGTCAGGAAATCCTTGAACTCACTGAACATACTTTTTGAGGTTCTCCGGTCTGCTTGAAGAAATAAGATTAATGGGTCATTGAGTGACTTGCTTTCTTTTCCTTCTTTCCCAGTTCCCTTCCCTTCCCTCCCTCCTTTAGTTCTCCCAAGCAAGAATAGTTGAATGACAGGAAATTTGGGACCCAGATATTTTTTGCCATTTTTTTTTCTTCTCTTGCCTCACTTAATTGTGCTTTTAAGGTTTGCCAATATGCCATTTTTATTGTATAATATTGACACCGTTAAAGCTATGTTTGATTGTAGTGCATGTATTTTCTTAATACAAGTTTGGGGGGGTGGGGGGAAGGTGCTACTGGGAAATGGTTTGCTCCCACCAAGTAAACTATTCTTATAACACAAAGACGTGAATATTGGAGGATGGTTCTTGGGTTCTTATCTTTGATTTTCATTTGGATTTAGCAAAAGGAAAGCAAAATGCTCCATTTAAAATTACACATGTTTAATGAGCCTCTGCTATATGCAGGTCACTCTGTGAGGCACTGAGGATATAAATTACATCAGAAAATGTTCTAAAACATTCTCTCTGTCTCGCTCTCTCTCAGATTTTTTTTTCTTTAAAATAGATAGGAAATGCCCTCCTAGTATAAAAGGATTTCAAAGAGGTGTTGCATGCATAAACTTTCTTTTTCTAAATGCTGATGTCAGTTTTGTAAGATTCATGTCCATTTAAGGGCTATAAGGTCATAACAACATTCCCAGATTTCAGCACCAGATGTGTCTGCATGGCAGGTTCTGTAGACCTATACTCATTCTAGCATCTGGTTAAACACATTCCACCTTAGAGCTTAACCATATGTAAATATAATTGAGAACAAGTGAGAAAATAATCTGTTTCCCTCTTTCTGTTCCATTTACAATGTAAACAACTAAAGTTACAAATTTATAACTGGATTAGCAACATTAGGGGTCTACTTCTGGCTGGGTACCACCTGGTTAAGAAGATAATGCTGCGTCTAGAATATATTGCTTGCTACATGGAAATACAAATAGAGGAATAAGGATTCAGAGAGGGAATGATCACTTCTAGTTGGAATAACCAAAGAATTTTTCATAGAGGAGGTAGAATCTTGAGGAAAAGGAAGCATTTCAATGGGTGGGATTAATGGAGAGAATATCTCAGTGGAGTGAAGCCAGCAGAGAGAGAGGAAGAATGTGAACAAAACCAAAAAGCTGGAAAAAGGCAGAGTATTTGAGAGGAATAATAAATAGATGATAGAGATGATATGGTGAGATGAATGATAGATACCCTGGAAAACCAGGGTAGTCTAAATTACAGAGAAAGCTTGAGTCTAAATTATGGAACTCTGTTTTATGTATATACTGTTGAATTAATTGTAATGACACATTGAGAATCATCTTCAAGGAAGACCTTGAGATATATATGTAGGTGATAGAGTCTGAACTGAGATAGGAGAAGTTGTAATGGAGTAGAAGTAAAAGATGGGTTATTTTTTCAAAGGAAGGCATGGGAGGAGCAGGGGCTATCTGTGGAGTTGGGAGTAATAGAGGAAGGAGTTAAAGAAGACTGTGGTTTTGAATTTAGATAGCTGAGAGAATGGCAGTATAATTAAAGAAAATCAAGAAAACTGGATTTACAGATAAAGGATGAATACAATTTTAGACACGTTACATTTGAAATGACAATAAAACTTCCAAGTGCAGGTATTTGGTAGACTTTTGGATATGTGATACTGAGTAAAGATGATTGGAAATTCCTGAAGTAGATGAAACTCCCCAAGGCTGAAATGTGAAGAAAGGAATATAATGTCAAGGACAGAACTTTTATGTTCATGTTAGGAATGAGAATAAGAGAAACCAATCATGAGAGGTGGATGGACAATCAGCAGGGAGCCATTTGGAAGTGGCGAGCATGGACACCCTTGCCTTGTGTGTAGGACTTCCTTGTTCTCGAACTTAGAAGGGAAGAATTCAGTCTTTCACCGTTAAGTATGATGTTAGCTGTAGGGTTTTTATAGATGACTTTTATAAGGTTGAGGAAGTAGCCTTCTATTGTTAGTTTACTGAGAGATTTTACCATGAACGAATGTTTCAAAATATTTTTCTGTGTTTATCTAGAAGATCATGTTTTCTTTTCTTTTTTAGACTTTTAATATAATGAATTGCATGATTAATATTCTAATGTTGAACCAACTCTTCACGGCCGTGATATATTATCCTTTATATATATTTCACTGGATTCTATTTGCTAATATATATTTTTAAGGAAACTTGCATTTAGGCCCATGAGAGGTGTTGATCTGTAGATTTTCTTGTAATGTCTTTAATTTTGATATCAAGATAATGCTAGCCTCATAAAAATGAATTGGGAGCTGCCCTTTCCTCTTTTATTTTCTAGAAGAGTTTGTGAAAGATTGATATTATTTCTTCCTGAAATATTTGGTAAAATTCCAAATGAAAGCACCACCTTGCCTTAGACTTTTCTTTGTGGGTTGGTTTTTAACCATGAGGAGATTATAGGGCTATTCAGAGTATCTGTTTTTCTGAATAAGTTGCTGGTTTGTGTCTTTTGAGGATTCTACCTATTTCTCATTTAAATTATCCAGATTTTTTTTATATCAAGATGTGTATAATATTATTAACCTTCTGATATCTGTAGGATCTATTTTTATATTTCTCTTTCAGTTCCTTTACAGCTAGTTTTTTTCTAATTCTCCCATCTACCCCCTGTTTTATTTTCTCTTTTCAGGCTTTCTTTTAGATTGAGTATATTTTTATGATCCATAAAGTGAGTATTATTTAGGATAGAAAAAAGTCAAGATATGAGCTCTCATGTATCATAACTGAAATTTTCTCAATAAAGTGAGATGTACAATCATAAGATGAGGGTGGGGAAATGTTGGCATCTTGTATAGAGAAGGTTTAGATTATTTGTCTTTGGAGGTCTCCTGAAAAAAACAAGACATTAACATACAGATTTTTAAGCATTAGTAAGAGCCCAGCTGAAGTGGACATGTAATTAATAACACTACTTAGATAGATAATCTGAAGATATGTCTCCAAATGGGCCATAAACATTGGAAAATTGATAAAAAATTATAATGGAATGACAGTGGTGGTTGGGCTATTTCACATTTCAATTTTAATTTTAATCAAAGCCATTCATGTTTTCCCTCAAGAAGGCTGAAGGTATCAGCTCTTTTAGACAATCACATTTTTCCAGGCATCTAGGCCTTAGATTGGCAGCTGTCTTTTCTAAATATTAAACACTCAGCAGTTTACACAGGGCAAATGAACGCAGGGATTTGAGCTGTGTGAAGTTTCTGCCATTTTTTTTCTCATTAGCTAAGTTATCTGAAAAAGCCAGAAAAGGTGGAATAACTGGAAGGAATTGGTATTGGTGAATGGAAATAAAACGAATGGAAAATTGGCAAGCCAGCTGGCTGTTTTGTAGGACTAATGGTTTTGGAAACATATTTGCAAGATTAACATAATTATTCTACTCTTTGAACTGATTACATTTTATATTGTATTCTTTTTGTTTGCAAAAGCTATGATTGCTTAAATCATGTAATGAAATGTGCACTTAGTGTAAAGGCTGAGTTACTTTAAATCCCTTGTTGTCCTTAGGCATTGTTATTTCATTTACATATTTAAATTCTATGTTATAAAAGTGGGAAAATCACAGTATCATGGGAATAGTTCATTTGATTGTTTTCACAATTATAACTGGTTTGCAGAATGTTTTTTGTTTTGTTTTGTTTTTGTTGTTTTTTTTTTTACAAACCCCAACTTTAGCAATAGGAAAAGTAACATTTCATGTGTAAAAAACTTGATATAGATATTTTCTGTAGGCAGGAAAAGAAACTAACACATACTTTTTTAGAAGTGGCTACTACAGTATAGAACAGACTGCCGGGGGTTTGAGTACTGGCACTCTCACTACTTGCCAGCTGTGTGGTCCTGGGCAAATGCTGTAGTGTCTTCATCTATGAAGGGGAGTTTTATCTCATAGACTTGATATGAAGACTAAATGAGTTAATACATGTCAAATGCTTAAATTGCAGCTGGTGCATAGTATGTACTCAATAAGTTGTTACTAGAGTGAAAAAAGGTTAGTCAGGCCCTGAGCATTGCCAATCATGTAGATGGAGATCAAAGAATACACACTTGCTTACTGTCTTAAAAAGGTACTAGGAGTTAAAATGCCCAATGCCATGCATTGGAGTGTGACACTTATAGACAATGTTACGTTTTTTATTCTATGCTCTGTTTTCTCTGCCAAGCATAGCAGTCATTTCTTCAAATGTATTTACTGTAGGTAAAAATCATTATAATTATGTTTCAGTATGTATGTTATAAACCAACTCTTTGTGGTTTATCAAAAATAAAATATCATTATATACTGAAAGATCAGTATAATTAAGGCAAAATTTGTGTCTTCTGTAAGTGATGAAAACAACATGATTTTTGTAACTCTCAACATAGTAAGCTAATGATGAAAGGCTTTGGGAAATACCTTGGGGGAAAAACTGTATTGCCAAAAAAGGGCAATGAAAGCAACAAAGAAACAAAAACTCATGAACACAGTCAATAGTTTAGTGGTTACCTGAGGGTAAGGGGAGATGGGGGTGGGAGAGGAGGGAGGGGGAGTCAAATATAGGTGATAGAAGGAGTCCTGACTCTGGGTTGTGAACACATAATGCAACACATGGATGATGCACTGTAGAATTGTACACCTGGAACCTACATAACTTTTACTAACCAATGTCACCCCAATAAACTGAAAAAAAAGTGGGTGAGGGAGAATAACATTGAATGGGCTCTAACCATGGTATGCATTCCCCCTCTCGTATTGCTATTTCATTTATTTATCTTTTAAAATCCATGAAATAGGTGTGTATTACTCTCATTTTACTGATGTTAAAATGAAAATTCACAAAGTTTGACTTCAGTTCTTCAAGATATTTAAGGGTAGAGATGGAGGTCAGGTCCTAGTCTTTTGATTTCGAAGCCCATACCGTCTCCAGTGCGTCTGTCTGCCTCCCAGAAATGATCTGTACAACACTGGACAAGTTTAGTGCAAAAATTATAGCTGATCCACAAAAACAAACCTTCCCTAGTTTTGCAATATCTTATAATTCAACTAGTTTAATTTCTTATTATTGCATTTTATTTTAATACGCATATACCATTAAAGCTTATACTAAAATAATTTATCACCTCAGGATGGCTCTCCTTTTAGGAGTGCAAAAGAAAGTGCCATCAGGGAGAGGGTGGGAAAAGTGCCGACCTTGGGGGAAGCTAAATATAAGGTGATGGAAAGAGAAGTCACATTAGGTGGTGAACTTATTATACAACAAGTTCACAATGCACTGTAGAACTGTATGCCTGAAACCTATGTAATCCTTGCTAACAGATGTCACCCCAATAAGTCTAACAATAAAAATGAATTAAAAAAAAAAGTGCCGACCTTGGGGCTGGTTCTGGCCTTGCCACAAACTGGTTATTTCACTTCGGGGCATGCCATTTCACAGTATTGGAATTCCTCTTTTCATTTGTATAGTAATGAAAAGTACTCAGTGATCTCAAATGTTCCTTCATTCTATATCTTTCAATGCTCTATGATATTATAAATTCATACCCCTTTCCTGAAGGACCAGAAGTTCAAATATGGACCAATTTAATTGGGAATTGATTCCCTAGTCGGGATCCTCCGGCTCCTTGGAAATTTCCAGGACTTAAAAAAAATGACTGTCAAGACGAGATTTTGTAATAAGCAAACCCAGAAATCAGTTTTTTAAGGTCCTCTAAATACTCAATCTAAATTCTTTTGCTTCTGAATTTAGGATATCCCGCTTTTTCTTTTCCATATTTTCCACAGGATTATTTTACAAATGCAAACAGAGAGTTGAAGAAAGATGCTCAGCAGGATTATCACCTGGAATATGCCATGGAAAATAGTACACACACGGTAATTGAATTCAGCAGAGACCTGCAGACATGTGATGTAAATGACAAGACCTTAACGGTAAGAAACTCCTGAGTGAATGCGTGCATTAATAATTGCACATTTACAACTGTGAAACCCTTTGCAGAATAAAAGGAACAAATATTTAAAATAAACTTTGACAACAAAGTCACTGTGTTTTGGGGGGAATATTTTTGAATTCTCTTAATAAGCCACAAAACAATCTAAGACTACAAACATCAATAAAGGCAATTTTGTGTGAATCTAAAATTTTAGAGAGCTGTTTCAAGTATGTATAATTTGGTTTATAAAAGCCTTTTAGCTTCTTTATAAAGTTTGAAAATAGACAATAGATAAAAGCTGTAAAAAATGTATTACACCAGAGAGAATTAGGATACTGAATATAAGGATATTATTCATCTGATTTCTAATGAATTCATCTTTGTAAATTTCTAAACTCCAGATGAATAATAGACTGATTAAAATTGTCTGTCAATGTATTATACAAGATTTGTTACCATCAAACTTCATGAAGAAATTAATATCTTTATGCATATACAAATTAACTATTTAGAGAGTATATAATTGATGTGGTACCTTGGACATTTCCACAAATGTCTTGGATCAATTTCATTTTGTAAAGACCACTAAAATTATCTTTTTATCTAGTAATTTAAAGCTTTTAAAATGAGAATTAAAAATCTGAAGCCATTTTGGTTAACATTCAACCTAAAGAGTAAAAAAGGAAGAAAAAAAACACATACAAAGACATTCATCACTTTTTATGTAATATACAGTGCAATTATACTTTAATTGGAATAATAATTATAGTCATTTGACTTATTAAGCAAGAATATAGCTTTTAAAATAAATAGCTTTTGCTTTATTATTCATTTTCAAAGTTCTTATTACAAAGATCTGTCAAAGACACCTTTACGTGTGGGAGGACTTCGCAGTTTCTTTATAACCCAGCACCTGCTCCCCATGCCCTACCACCCTTTGGGCAATCTCTCTTGGTTGCTAAAGACCACCTGACAGTACTTTCCCTGCTTGGGGATACTACAATCCCTTGGGAAAGTCCCAAGATTCATAAAATGACTATTAGATCATAGGATGATAAATAAACCCAGAATCAGAAGTTCCTCCTGTATTTGCATTTTATGTAAATTTATACAGGTGACTAGGCTAGTGCCTGAGAAAAATCTATTGTGAAAGTAAACACTGACCTGGGGAGTAATTTTAATTTCTATTCTATTTATTTTTCCTAAAATGTTCCATGGCATTAAAACAGATTTTAATTTTCCAAAATCCCTACTGCTTAGCAAGAATATTTACTTGGTAACTACCAGTTGCTGGTTTGGAGGTTTAGCATGACAATGATTTGCTGTTTCTGGATGCAGGAAAGCATACTTACTAAGTCAGTTGTCCTGCACTCTGTTTTGGAACACATGGTCTTGAGTGCGGAGAGAAAATTTCACCACCTCCCCCCCGCCCAACTTGTCTATTTGGGTACTTAATGACTTAATCAGATTCACACAATTAATGTTAAAGAGCGTACTGAGAACTCCAAATGCCACTCTTCACTTCACTTCTATATGCTGCTTTAAATAGAGTTTTTAAAACTCAGCTCAGTAGTCAGGGAAGTGCTTCCCTGAGACATAATCGTGCCGTATCCCGTCACCAGGAGAGCACTGTGAGAGTGATCTGGGCCTATCACCAGGAAGATGTGGGAGAAGCTGGTCCTAAGTACCACAATTCCAATCGTGGCACCAAGAGTCTGCGGCTGTTGAATCCTGAGAAAACCAGCGTGTGGTCTACCTCCACACCGTACTTTGACCTGGTAAATCAGGACGTAAGTTTTTCCGTGTTTCATGACTGCAGGGGTGGGATTATTGAAAGTGTATGAGATTTTTATACTTACATTGTTGTATTTAATACCTTGTCAAGAGAATGTGACTTTGTGTTCCCTTCTCCTTTTTATTAAGACAGGTCCCCATCCCAAACAAAGGTACAACATATTGGTGCCAAATGTTTAAGATTCCTGTGCTCCAGGAAAAGCATCATGTAATAAAGGTATGCGACTCATTTGCATGCTAAACTGAGTTTGTTCTGAATGGAGGAAAAACTGTTGTTCTTAAAATGAAAATGATAAACAAAAATAGGTAGAAATGATTTTCAAGTATATGCAAGTTATTTAGAGAACGAAGAACTGGCTTATCTAACCCATGCAGTGTGTTAAGAGCCACTGGATTTAGGTAGAAAGCTTAGGTTTTGTCTTCTAATTTTACATGTTAAAGGTAAAAGTTTGGGGATGCATTTGAACACCCTAGTTATTGCTTAGATAACACTTCCATAACTGGAATTGTCAGAGTTGCAATTTAAAATAATATATTTACCTATTGATAATATTATATCCAGGAAGGTTGCATTTCCCACCAAAATTGTTTGAGAATATCTACTTCATTGAAAATACTGAATATTGTCATTAAGATAATTGTTACAATATTTTTCTAAAACCAGGAAAATGAGAAAATTAGGGCATTTCTACAGAATTAAAAAATAATAAAAAACAACTATGTAATAAATAGGCTCAGTTTGCTTGTGGAATATACTCCCTCCCACCCCGCCAGGGACAGGGCTGCCAAAACTTTTGCATCTAGTTAGTGAATGAACAAGTATTTAAACAAACTTACAGGACCTTGGCTCTGTGCTAGGGATTGTTTGGCAGTTTCACAGAGACTGAAGTGACATGATCCCTGCTCTCAGAGAACCTGGAGTGAGATTGTAGGGGACAAGACCAAGACATAGGAAGGAATAACAGAATTAAAGTGCATGTTAAACACTGTAAACATATGGACAGCCAGACATTGGCAGCTTTTTGTCAGCCATCAGACCATGGAATGAAGTTGTGTGAATGTGAGAAAGGAGCAAACTTCTAGATTCTGGAATCTAGAGGAAATATGTAGGTTTGATTCACAGGCTGATTCGTCAGTTAATTATATGCTCTCAGGTAAGTCGCTCTGGGGTAACGCCGTGTCAGCCCTGATTTCCTCATCGGAAAAAGATGGTCAGTCATAACGCTTTCCCTACCAACTTCAAAGCATTTTGGTGGAGATGGAAATGCTGAATACATTCCATAAAGTGACTTAAATTTGTTAATTTCTAATATATTTGTCCAGGTGCATTGATCTGCCTTTCATTTACTGCTTAGATAATGATCATTTAACTACTTAGATAAGAGGAGCAGGTTGAGAGAATGTTTATTGAATTAGTAAGTTGTCCTTAATATTTTTGCAATGAGAAGACTTATACAATATGACTACAGTTGAGTCATTTACCTTTGTGCAATGTTGTTTTCTGTTTCTTGCATGTGAAAGGGAATGTAAATTCTAGCCTTGCATATTAATGCAGTGCCTAAGTCCTTTCCCTATACCAATGATGTCTCGGAATAGAGAATGTTATATTTATATATACTGTGAGTCATGTATTACTGTGTGTCATTTACAGTAAATTTATTTGAAACCTGCCTTAAAAAAACAAATATAAAACTGTAGGTTCAGAAATGAAAAGAAATGTTTCACAAAATAGGTCCTTGATTCACTTTTCAGCAAATATTAATTGGTGAGATGTAAAGTCTTTAACTACCTATGTTAATGTATTTTTATTCTTGTCATTATTAATGCTAATAATTAACTTGAATGAAATAAAAATAATTGTCTGCATTTAAGGGATGGCAGTATATATGTTCTGATTGCCACGTAGGACATTTGCATGGTAGCTCATCTAAGAATTCTTAGCTAGCTTTCCCACCACAAGCATCTCATAGGAATACTCAGCTATGTTGGCATATATTATCTAAGGGTGTGCTTAGAATTAAGTATTTTGGGGTCTACAGTGCTATCTACCCTATGTGTCAAGAGGGATCTCAGTGACTTGGAAGGCTTTAGAGCATTTGTTTGCAGTGTTTAGAGGTCTATAAAATGATCAAATTTGTTTATCCCAACAAAGGAGATTTGAGGGAGGGGCAACAGGTTGGAGAAGAGTGTTTACACAAACTTTTGTTTTTTCAGGGAAGAGTGTTGGTGGCTATATTTTAAACTTCTATTATTATTTAAGAATACTACGTACAGAAAACAATTCCCAAGCTTGTTGTTAAACCCTAAAATATTTTGAAGTTCATTAAGTATTATGAAACACTCACTTAAAAATGAACTCAAATAGGAAGGAAAATAAATTCAAAACACTTAGGCTGTATAAATTTTGAGACAGTCTCTCAAGAACAGTTTTATTTTGTACTTATGCTAATTTACAATAATTTAAATACATTTCTATAGTAAAATTCATAGATCTAGAACTTAATAATTTACCTAGTTTTCATTCTCTTTTCCTTAGTGGAGATGATTTCTAATAATTCACAAAGCAATTATCTTCTTTTCATAGAATCAGAGACATCTATATTTCACAAGGTCATCAGCTAAGTGCTTCTCCTATGCCTTATTTTCTGTCCCACAAATCGTTGTACCAAAAAGCCTCTGTCCTTCTCTGATACACAAAGTACTCTCTCAAGAAAAAAAAGACAACAACATTGATTTGATATTGTATCATGTTGTGTGTCCTTTGCAGTGAGTACATTATCGATCACTGTAATATTGTGAGGAATCAATTTCATTGTCTGGACTCATCCAAACCCAAAAATATGTTTGTAATTACAGTTTAAACATTAATGGTACAGCTGAGTATACATTTGATAGTTGTAATAACTATAAAATTAAGCAGATACATAAAAAATATCAGTGGCTTGGTCATAAATATATTTAATCGGAATGACTAAAATTCAAAATATTAATTAACATTTTAATTTAAATTTTAATCATGTAATGATAAAATTTACTACTAACATATGAAATAATAAGATAAATAATTTCTAAAATTGTGAAATAACAAAGATAAATAATTTTATTTGCAGGAAAGATGGGATAATGATAAAAATATCGGTGGTTCTAATTCACTTGTGATTTCGATTTATTGGTTTATATTTTGATATTTGCAAAAAGTGTTTAAAATGGTGACTTGAAAATATTTGTATCCTCTGACGACAGCACATCACACTTGCCGACAGATTTGGAGATTATAAAAAACAAAATTATTGGTAATTTATATTAAAACTACACTTATATGTCGAGATCATCTCTGTCTCTCTCTTGAGACCTACTGTGTAGCCCATCTCTCCATATTTAAACGTGACCCATGTTAGGCTTTGTCAACTATCTGACTTTACCCTCATTTTCACATTTTTGGGGGCGAGTGACTTGTCCCACTCTCCTTAGTCCCTGGTGATATCACCATCGCCCACCGGTGACGGTTGGGTACACTCTGCCAGAAGCTGACGTTGTCACCTGGTGTAACACTCTGCTTTTTTTTTTTTTTTTGAGGATTATTGTGAGGGAATTCTCATAGATAAATTAAAACTCCTAACTCATCTGTTTAAACATGATGTGTCTTACTCAACTTATATAAATAGTTGCTGATGGCCCATTACGTTAAAGAGGAGACAAACCAGCCAGCATGAGTCGTCATTTCTGTCATCTCACCTTGCAGGACCTGCTTTCGCACAGGGCATGGTGGGTGGGGCCTGCGCCCCCAGGGGCCAGGTGTGCATCCTTTCCATTGTTAACTGTGGGAAAGTTACTGGTAACCCACAGCTCACCTTTATCATTTAAATGGGAATAGTACCTTCCTTAAACGATTGTTTTTAGAGTGAAAGTTAAATACCAGTTTTTAAAAAAATTTTGTTAACACTTAATATTTGACACATAGAAAACGCTTAATAAACCTAAATATTATTATTAGGCCTGTTGCATCTGGATAAATTTTCATTGAAAATGACTCTAGTAAGGAGGTTCAGAAGAGGACAGAGCATTGTGCTAAAAGGCTGACCACCGTGGAGTAATAGGAGAGAATTACTTTTGCTATGTGACTTTGGGAACGTTGTTTACTTACCCTGGCCCAGTTTTCTTATTTGGAAAATGGGCATAATAGTTCTCACCTAATAGGGTGGTTATGACTATTAGAGGAATCAAAGGAGTTTAGTATTTGTAAGTATTTAGAACAGTGCTTGGCACACATTTTGTTAAATAAAGTAATTAATTAAAATTATGTAAATCACTAGCAATACACAATTGTTAATCTGTTGATCATCTCGTTAGGTCTCTGAGTTGCTGAGGAATCCCAAATCAGTGAACACTTTCTAGACAGTCAGAGTTTCAAGTAAAACCTGGATTGTCATTCATTTCATTTAGAGGGGCCACCTTGAGAACTTTCTGCTGTGGAGAAATGTGCAATGGAGGTGAACAAAACAGTCTCTTCAATAGATGTAGCAAAGAAAAATGCTGTGTTTTATGCTTGCTACTGAGCAGAATATCTTTCTTGCCATGAAATTAGATGTTGTTATTCTTTTCTGTTGGTGGCATTCATAAATCCAAACAGTTTAATTTGGGGAATGTTTCCTAGGACAAGAAAATCTAAGCATGATTGACATTGAATAACCATGAAATGTACTTGAAGCCAGAGTATTGGTACAGCCATGAAATCGTCATCCAAAAGTTAATTTTCCTGTACTAGACATATAGCATGAACATTAGACTTTGTATGCTATGTGAAATGGACATTGCAGCCCAGCCCAATTTTTCTATTACGTTCATCCCTACTCCTCCACTGCCCCACCCTTTTTTTAACTAAAAAAACACCATTGAATGCAGAACATTAGCATTAATACGTCCTGAAATGTCAAGTATGATAGAGGGTTTCTGTCTCTGAAAATGTGTGAGACTTCAGGGTTACATTTATTAAGTTGTGGGAATTCTCAATGTCGAACTACATGATTTGACAACTATCAAAATTTTCTCTTCTCTGTCGGTATATCTCATTCCCTTTTTCCCTCCTGAAATGTTTTTCAAAATATATTAATATATTAATTGATGCAATTTTTGTCCCCGGTGGAAATAGCATTTTAGTTCATCATTAAGATACATTTCTATAGACTCTACACTTTTGTTCTCATTCTTTTTCATGTGTTCACCTTCTGTTTCACTTTATTATGTGGCAGACTAGTAGGTGTTTGCTAGTGACTGAATGATGGTTTGTATTTCTCCATTCTAACTTCGTTTAAATTTTTTTGGCTTACTGATGTTTCCTGTTTACTGTGTACTAATTTCATATTTCCTATAGGCAGATCTTTAGGTAGATTTATTTAGTATATTGAAAGAAATTAACTTTCAAAGAAGGCCTCATGAGAAAATACTTCCTATTCCTTTTAAATACTTCGTAACACTGTATTTGGTTATTAAATTCTTAATACCAGTGCATTACCACTGGCACCTGTGGATTTGTCATTCATTGATGAAATGGTTGATTCTTGCCCTGTACAAAAAGGTATGCTATAAATTTAAAAGAATTCTCTTCTTTGGGAATTTGTCATCCAAAGTTTATAAATACCAGCATAATTTCACCCTTATATCCCAGTACATGTGCAATTTTATCGATCATTTATGTAACTGTAGACAAAAAAAAGTTGCTAGAACCCTGCCCCTAACAATGAGTTGACTCAAATTAGCACATTTTAAAGATTGCTGACTGGGTTGCTCAGTGTTAAAAAGTTCTTTTTAGATCCTCTTGGATTACATCTACTTCACAGAAACATTGGAGATTGTCTGGCTACATGGGTGTTCTTAATAGCCACTTGAGAGTTCAAGGTAATTGAATTCACTTTGAAAGCATGTCTTTTCTTGGAATTGATTTATTGCTAACTCTGTCACTAATTAGCTTTCTGACCCTAGAGAAAGTACTTAACCTCACCCTAGTCCTTGGATTCCTTGTTTGTAAAATAAAGGGATTGGACCAGATGATTTCAATGGGCTCTTTTTACTTCTAAATATCTATGACTTGCTATACACTAGAAGTGAAATTTGTCCTGGGGATTCAGTGCCCTGTGATCTGAATTCCTGATAACGCTTGCTTCTCACCATCCTTGGGCTTAGGAGGGTGAAAATACTCAGGTCCCCACTGCCTTCCTTTAAAGCTAAAGGGCCCCCTTCTTCAGTCCCTTGGACATGAGGTTTCTCAGCATATATTCTGGGGCTTAGGTTTCTATCCGCAAATGGGGATAATAATAGTACTTGTTTCAAATGGTAGTTTTCATTATCAAATGAGAGAATATCCATGGAGTTCTTAGGTGTTTGCATATATTAACTCAATAAGTACATTATTGCTAATTTATGTTGGTTTCAGGTACTTCAAAATTTTGGAAATAAAACAAACAAACCATCTTGTAAATAATGTCATTTTAAAACAAGGATAGAAATTGTAAGTGCCAGGGTGAGCAAGGTTTATGGGTTGGTGCAGTGCACGGGAAGGGGTCTGGAGATAGGCAGGGGTTGTATTCTAACTCTGCTTTTCATTAGCTCAATGACCTTGGGAAACCAAACTCAAAGAGTATTGTATTTTTACTTGTGAAGAAAAATAATTTCCAGTGAATACAAATGCAAACACCTGTTGCATAACAAGCTTGTAATGGCTTGTTTCCTTCCCTCGATGGGGATTATAGAGATGGACTACTCAAACTTCATCTAGTATTTTTCTCATACTTAGAGTTAGGGCTGCTCTGAAACCATGGTAGGCAGTAAGTCTCTATTTTATTTTGAAGAAGAGATTCCCTGGGAATTAGATTTCATAGCTTGCTTCCATTATTCTAAACCAAAGGAAATTTAAGCTCATGTCCTCCTGTTCTTGCCTAAGTAAGGATAAAATCCAGCTGGTGACTATCCTCTGGGAACTATTCTTTCACATTCTTAGGTCACCCATTAGCCTTCCATTCTATGGCCTAAAATAATGCCGTTTTCAACAGAAATAAAAACATATTTACGTTTCTTTGTTTTTCTACCACCCAACTCTCTTCCCAATTTAGTACATCTTGTTAAGTAGTCCAAAAAGTTGAATGACAAAATTGAAAAGCGTTAGCAAATTTATTGATGATTATTGATTAGAAAAATAATTTAATATTACTTTTATTGAAAGAGTACAAAGATATTTATGTTGCATTCTAAATGTTAATAGCTCAATAGGATTAAGAAGTATGATATTAAGATATAAATGATTTTTATTAATTCTTCTGTACAGAAAGTATGTAGGTAAGATACCTATTTTTTGGTACATTAATACATTATTTTGTTATATTTTCACAGCCTCTCACAAGGTAAGATGAATTACCACCACCTTCCAGATAAACACACTAGGCATGACATGCATATGTGACTTGCTTAATATTACCCAAATTCTGTGAAGCAGAGCCAACAGTGAACACAGATCTTTCTAGCAAAACTGGTGAACCTTTCCTTATACAACTTCAACTAGTTCAGGCCTTGTGATTTTTCCAGATGATAGCTACAATAAAAAATAGTTTTGTGTGAGAAATGTCTGATCGCTTATATACAGCCACTGGTCATTTGAATATGCTCCTCAGAATCCAGGCTACTTTTGTGTCCTACAGAACCAGTGCATAGACTATGGGCTGCATGAACAGATCCCATCAGAACTTCCCAGAGATACAATTCAAAGACACTGGGGTCTGACTTCGCTCTAGTCAGATGGCATTTGAGTACACCGAGTCCTGCTGTTTTCTCTCTTGGGGACTAGAAATGCTTGTTAACAAGGGAGGACACATATAAAGTTTCATTTGTGATTTAGGAAGTCACTTAAATAAGGTTAGAATTGGGATAATTAGGTGAAAGATTACGCATCTGGCTTCAAAAAGGCACACAATGTTAAATCTTGGAGATGATGTTAGAGGGAAAGGAACTAGAAATAATTTCAATGGAAAGAAGGTAGCCTGCTAATCTTATTGGATGTATTTTGTAGCATAAGGATCATGGAAAAAATTCCATAGCTTTCTGTTTAAACTGAGTTACAGTCCTCTTTGAAGTTAAGTGAAAATAATGGTAATTACCTATTTTGTTCCTTTTCACTATAATGGCCTAAAAAGGAGACTTGTGAAAAGAAATACTAACATTTTCACTTGAAAGGTGAACTTAGGGCAAAATTCCTAGAGAAAAGTACCCTAAAGACAAAAAGAGCTATGTTATTGGAAAAACTAAAAGTGTTGGCATCTAAGAACCAGTTTGAGAATGCGAGCTCTAATCCTGCACGAACCATCAGTGAGCTGAAAATGAGTGTGGCTACACCCCAGAGCTTCTCAGGAGATCAAATTCATGTGAATAACACAATTCAAAGACTATAAATCTATATAAGTGAGAAGTTGTTTTAGGTGACCTTTAACCCTTAAAATTCTATGACTTTAGTTAAGTATTAGAATTGATAAACCTGGAAAGTTATACATATATATAGCATATATAAAATAAACTATAATAAAAGACTGTCCTAAGTGAAAGAAATGAAGATAATTTTTGCGTATGTTTCCATAGGATATAATATGCCAAAAATATTTTGATTTTTGGTTTCAATGTAAAAAATTATATATATATTAAAATAAGATGACATCATTTTTTTCCTTTTTGAGGCAACAATGAAATTTTAATAGGTTTTATGAGGGGAATCTTTCAGTAATTGGCAGAAAAATATGTGTGTAATGCAAATACACTTTAAGTTTATAAAACTCATAAATCAAAGGGTAGTTTTAAATAACCCTAGTTGTTATGAAAGGATGTATAGTCGTATTCTTTAGAATATTAAGCCTCCCTTGGTACATTTAAAATGAATGTATTTCTCATCAAAAATTCACATTATACTTGAGTTTAATACTATATTTTATGAAGAAAAATACTAAATTCATATAAAAATATAATGGTTGAGTCTTGCTTTTAGTAATTGTAATTTTCTAGATTCATAACTTAGGGTGCACATTAGCATTATCTGAAAAGAATCTTTAGGTATGGATTCCAGGCCCTTAGGCTGGTGGTAGTTGTTGCTTTCTTTTGGAAAAGTTTCCCAGGTAATTTTGATTCAGACTCCCTGGTTAAGAATCACTGTTATATAGTTACTAAAATTTTCCAGGAGACTGTATTTAAATTATATTTTATAGCACTTAGTAAAATGCCCTTCATATTAAGTGGCATCAATACATATTTTTACAGTAATAACACTGTTCTATTCAACAAACAATGTAAAAATTGAACACACGTTGAACATTGATTATTGAGATACATGCTGCTAGTTTTCTGCACATGAAGAAAATTTAAGCAGTTTATGGTTTTGTGATAGTTTATTCTTTGATGCACTGCATATTTCTTTGTGGAAGTGGAGAGGCAAAAACACCAGCTGTTTCCTGCAACCACAGCTGACTTTCATTATAAAATTTCAACATGAACTTATTCAGATATAAGGGATACTTTTGTCTATGAAAGGAGAAAGATTTATGTTCTAGTGAAATATATACATCAAAGTTAACTCTATCCATTAATGTTTATAATGTAATAGACCCATTGGAAACTGTATACTGAAGGCCACCTTGTTGAATTTAAATGTATTTCATTACTGATAAAGAAAGATCTTTTCCTCACTGAAATTTCACTGAATTGCTCTATGTGGAATTTTAAATATTAAGTTAAGGCAAGACCATGTAAATAGCTATTAATAAACTCTGAGTGGTAAACAGATATCACAACACATCGATGATGTATTGTAGAATTGTACACCTGGAACTATGTAATTTTTACTAATCAATATCACCCTAATAAACCTAACAATAAAAAGAAGAAAATAACTATTAAATGAGTATGTGAATGCTACCCATAGCCTCTTAGCCTTTCACTTGGCATGAGGAATTCCATACAAGGAATATGTGAGAGACACTTGGCTTCTGTTGTGTCAAATATCAGAGGTGTGCTCAGTACCCAATATATTGTAATCAGCTGGACACATCCCTTCATACTAGCTGTAAACTGCAAAAAAAAATCAGTGAGTGTCTAGTGAGTGCCTGTTTTGGACTCACTGCTATGTCTTTTGTCAGATGTCAGACCATGTAAGACATAGCCGTTCACCCCACGGACCTCCCAATCTAGATGGGGAGAAGAGATGCACACATGAATAAGAGAAACCCCCCAACTGGCAAATGAACACTGGTGTCAAACTCTATATTAAAGGCAGTAAAGGCAAAAAGAAAGGAGAGAGCAGTGAAGGTTTGGGCACAGCCCCATGCGATATGGAAGAATAATTTGGGGAAAGTACAACTAGATGGATCTTAGGTAGGTAGGAATGTATGGTGAGGAAGGCTAGGAGACAACATTTCTGTTTATATGCTTAACTTTCAAAATAAAATTAGCCAATAAAACATTTATTGAAAGCACTGTCCAGTTTGTGTATGATCAATCTTCATAAAAAAATGAGAAAGTATTATCTTCATTTTACGGATGAGGAAACCGAAGCCCAGGGAAGTTAAGTATTAATAACTTGTCCAATGCTACTAATTCTCCTGTTTGTACACTTTTTCCTGAGGAAGATGGTATATTTTAAAAATAAACATGAATGAATATTTTTGCTCATTTAACCTCAAAGCATGACTTTCAGGTCTGTGGTAAACAGCATTCATTGGCTGAAAAATAGGACTCAGGCTTCAGCGTTACAATTCTGAAGTATTACACATTGGCTGTGCGGAAGCTCCATCTGGTCCCACATGTGGCGAGGAATACTTGACGCTACAACTAGCATCTGCTTGTGCTAGGGCCGACTAGCAGCTGCTGGCTGAACTTTAAATCCAGAGTCCAGTTTTGTCAGATTAGAATGCAGAATTCCTGCAGTTACTTGTTGTCAGGGTAACTGCATTTTTTGATCAGAGAATGCCTTAACCATACCAAAGGCCCTAGTGTGAAATATTGAAAGGGACTGCAGACCACAACTTTTACGACCTAAATGGGGTCACTGATTTTTATCTTGAATGATACCATTGTGTAGCTTTGTCCCCAGACATGAATTTACCAGTTTTACAACTTAGCAAGTTGTTTTAGTCTCAGAAATAGCAATCAAGGCTACCTCTCAATTGCACACATGTGCATATAACTATTTAGCTCTTTAAAGAAAAACTGCAGGCACTTTCTCTGAGTGATGACCTTTCATTTCTTGTGGAAATGAAGGCATCTTCCCTAGAGCCTTGTAGAGCAACTTGACTGTTGAGTGACTTGACTGTGTGTTATATATCCATTCCCATTGTCAATGTCAGTCACGTTTTCTTAATAGTTAAATGTGTATAATGCAAATGGGCTTCTTTATAGAAAAGGTTTCTATTATTTAGCTTTTTGTTTTATTGAATCATGGGCCTAATAAAAATCTATTAATATCTTAAGAGATAATTCCTTTGTCTGTGGCCCAAGATTTGCAAAAAGGTACTGCTTTAAAACTACCCTCAGAAGATGTATGTTTCTTGTAATTATTAAAAATTTCTATAGGCTTTCAAAAATCTTCTTTATTAATGAAATTGGGTATTTCTCCAAAGTAGCTGATTTTAACTTCATGACTTCAAGGCAAAATCAGTTATTTTGAATCGAAACTAAATATAATTCTTTCATCACAAATGGGCATATTCAGTGATAGGCCATGGTATTGGTATTAGTTATGATCTTGGTATCAGTATGTACCCATGTAAAAATGGAAATAACAATTCCTGTTTTCTCAAGATCACTCTGAAAGTACCTTAAAATACTGAATTTTAGAAAACAATTATTTATTGATTGCTCAGTATATACCAGACACTGCTTTACTTACTACTTATTTCACTTTGCTGATGGGGAAACTGAGGCTTGGAAAAATTTGATGTCTTTCCTAACGTCACAGAGTAATTAATATTAAAAAACATCCTTCAGTTGATCTAACAGTGAGAACTTGCACAATATTTAACTTGTGTGAAAGTAAGCCTTCCTGGTCACTTAGAGCTGATTTTAAATCCTAGCTTCTCGTTTAATACTTACATGACCTTGGGTAACTTAAATAGAACTTCTCTGAATCTCTTTTCTCTCACTGGCAAAATGGAGATACTATCTGTTCATAAGATGACTATGAAAGTTATTTGAAAATGGTTACAAAGCACCTGAGGCACGATGGATGGGATTGTCATTCTATAGTAATATTTTTTTTACTGTGACACTCTAAAACTTCTGTTTGCTTTTGTCAACAGTTTATTTCAAGGTTGCAGACAATGAAAACTAGTAAAAGAAAACTGCCTTTCTCATCCAGTTAATTGAAACTGGAATTCAAATTTAAGTCAAAGTCCTAAATTTTTGTTACTTGTTTGTATCTCTCTTTCAACATATGAAGTATAAAACAGTATCAAGGTAAAAAAACATACCAAAGATTTATATCCCTTTCTACTCTGTCATTCTTTTAATAATTTATAATGGAAGAATTTTTAGAGTTTTTGAAAAAGCTCTAAATTACCTAGATGTAGTTATCTAGTAATTTGGAGCTATTGTAAAACTCACATTGATTTCATTGACTTTTTTGAGACATTACAAAGAGGTAAAGCATTTAAATATATTTGTTTATATACAACTGGATTTTATATGGCATATCAGTTCCTTTATAACTTAAATGAACTATTTCATTACCTTTGCTATTTATTTCTATATTCACTTCCAAGATAAAGCCTAGTTATTTTAAGAACTAGCCTGCCAAATGCATCTTATTTATTATGTCAGGCAAGCTCTCATTGCAAGAAGTCATAAGATTCACAATTGAATTAAATTTACAAGGTTAGAGAACTAAGTTCTTTTTTAATGATAAACAGGAAATGTCAGTAGTCTGAGTAATATTTTCCACTCATATAGCAAATAAAATTTTCCAACAGATTTTTGGTTCTGTCACATTATTTCAAAGTATATTTATTGCAAATGCTAAAAAGTATTTTATGCAGTAATTTATTTTCTCTTCAACTTAAATTAATAACTACAAAATTCATATGTGCTATCATATGCTCCTGGACTGGCCTTTAACAATCTTGAAAAGGGATCAGAATGGTTAAATTTTTCTCTCTCAGGGAAAAATGAAGGAGTTTGTTCTGTGAACTGTTTCTCAAGAGAATGTTTTGGTTTTATCTCCATTTTTTTTTTTTTTTTTTTTGGTCTATTTGTATGATGTCTGTGTCTGCCTGTGCTGATTTGACATATGATTTGAAAACTGCATTTAATCCACTGTCTTGATGTTCTTATTTTTATTTTAGTTAAAATGCTGGACATTTTTTGAAGTTTTTTTTTTTTCATGTGGGTAGTTCCCTGGCTGGTAATCGAACCCAGGCCACAGCGTTGACAGTGCCAAAGCCTAGCCACTCTACACCACCAGGGAACTCCTGAAGTATTTTCTAGCGTGTACTTGTTTCAAGGAAAAAAAAGTGAAAGGTGTATTAAAGAAATAATAGGGTGTCCCCTTCCTCCAAATTCCACTTTCCTGAGGTAACCAATGTTAACAGATTTATTTATATCCTTTTATAACTTTTCAAGAAAGCATTTACAAAATGATATATAGGATTTAATGAGTTAGGTAATCTTGCTTCTTTTTTTAAACAAAAGTAGGATTACTACATATTATTTTGCAACTTACTTTTTCAAATGACCACCCCTAGCATTATAGATCCAACATTCATTTTAATATTCATATAATTAGATTCCTTATTATGTATAAACCACAGTTTTTCTGGCCATGCAAAGTTGATGCACATTAAACATGACTTGATATTTTTGCTGCTGTAAACAATCCTTCAATAATTATTCTTTTAAGTATATGCTTATGTATTGGTGGTTTCATTTCTATAGGATAGATTCCTAAATGCATTGAATAAAGGTTATATCATTCCAAATTTTAATGTATTTGTCAGATTAGTTTTAAAAATACACTAGCAATGTGTACGTATTTCTTCAATCTCTCTCAAGTACTGAATATTTCCATTTTTTAAATTTATTGCCTACTTATGAGTGAAAATTAATATTTTAAATCGTTTTGCCTTGCTTTTCTCAGACAACCAGTGAGACTGAAGTTCTTTTTAGTTTATAATTTCTCTTCAGTATATTTGCTGTTCAATCTTTTACCAATTCCTTCTTTTAAAATTTGTTTATTGATTTCACCAGTTTTAAACTTTCTGTAGAGAATCGAACAGTAGTACTCTTTATGTCTGGCTTCTTTTGCTCAAAGTGATGTGCAAGTCAGCCATTCCATTGTGTGTAGAAAAGAATATGCTCATTTTATCTTTGTATGTGTTTGTCTGACTATATCAGAATTTTTTACTTATTTGCATCAGTCAGCTATTGCTGTATAACAAACCACCCCCAGATTTAAAGGCTTTAAGTGAATGCACATGCATTATAGTTTACAGCTCAGCCAAGGGTTTCTTCTGTTTATTGCTTTTCTTACTCAATGGTCTATAACCAGGTTGGATTATATAGGCTGGGCTCTCACATATGGCTCAGAGTCAGTAGACTGGTCTAGGAGGCCTCACTTGGAAAGTGGGCTCTTCTTTATACTGTCTTGTTCTCCAGAACCCTAGCTTGAGCTTGTTCAAATGATAGTGGGAAGGTTCCAGCTGAGAGAGGTGAAACAATAAGGCCATTTGAGACCTGTTCTTGGGATTGACACAACATTATTCTTGCCCAAGAAACAGTTCCAGCCTAGATACAAGACAGTTTTTCAAAGTGTATAGCAGTTCTAGTTGCCCTATGCCCTTGTAAATACTTCATATGTTTCATTTTAGCCATTCTAGAAGAAATGTAGTGGTATTACATGGTGTTATTTTTTACAGCTTTGTTAAGGTAAATGGGTTACAAATTACACATATTTAAAATGTATAACTTGATAAATTCTGATCCATGTGTACAACTCTGAAATCATCACGCTAAAAATATAAGCATATCCCCCAAATTTCATCATGGCTGTTTGTAATCTTCTTTTCTCCACTCCTTCCCTCCCTCTGTTCTCATACAGCCATATAGCTGCTTTCTGTCACTATTGATTAGTTTTCTAGAATATTATATAATGGAATCATGGTATATGTACTTTTGTTTTAGTTTGCTTCCTTTTGTTGATTATAATTGCTTAGAGATTTGTGCATGTTATTGCATACTTTTATGTTTTAATAGTTCATTTTTTTATTGTTGAGAAGCAGTCCATTGTATAGATATAGCACAATTTGTTTATTCACTTGATGGACATTTCTACTGTTTCCATTTCAGAGCTATTATAAATAAAGCTGCTATGAACATATTCTTCCTTTTCTCTTAGATATAGAGCTAGGAGTAGAGTGACTGGGTCATATAGCGTTCAATATGTTTAACATTTTAAAAATCTGCCTGACTGTTCACAGTTGTACCATTTACATTCTCAGCAACAATGTATGAGTGTTTCAGGTGCTTAGATGGGGATCAACACTTGGAGTAGTCAGTTTTTAAAAATTTTACTTATCCTACTAATTGTATCTCATTGTGATTTTAATTTGTATTTTCCTAATTGCCAAGACTGTTGAACATCTTTTCACTTGCTTATTTGCCATTCATATATCTTCTTTGCTGAAGTGACTCTTCAAATCTTTGTCCATTTTAAAAATTGGATGTTTGGTTTATTTTTAATAGTGAGTCTTGAGCATGCTTTAATATCCTAGATACAATTTGTTTATCACATATTTGATTTGTAAATATTTTGTCTTAAGCAAAAATCTGTCTTTTCATTCACTTAAATGTTTCTAAAGAATGAAAGTTCTTAATTTTGGTAAAGTTCACTCTATGTTTTTATTTTTTATGAATTGTGCCTTCAGTGTGGTAACTAAGGAGATTTTTGTTTAACCCAAGTTCATCAATATTTTGGTAAATTAATTTCTCTAAGCCATGTTTTTAGGTTTTAGTTGTGTAGAGCTTTTGTCAGACTTATTCCTGAATATTTAATATTTTTATGCCATTTTACATAAAATTTACCTCTAAACCTTATTTTCTGATTATTTGTTGTCAATGAATACAATAATTTTTATATACGGATTTTGTATTTCTCAAAATGCTAAACTCACCTACTAGTTCTAGCAGTGTTGTTACAGATTCAATTGGATTTTTTACGTGGAGCATCATGTCATCTGACAATAAAGACAATTTTACTTCTTCCTTTTTAATCTAATGCCTTTTCTTTCTTTCTTTAAATTTTTTTTTCTTAATTGCACTGTGTAGGACCTCCAGTATGATGAATAGCAATGGTGAGAGAGGCTCCTTGCTTCTTTCTTACTGTGAGGAGAAAGTATTCTGTCTTTCAGCATTAGGGGTACTCTTAGTTCCAAGTTTGTTCATCACTTCCCTCTATGGTGACTCCAATTATATGTATGTTAGGTTGCTTCTGGTTTTTCCATACCTCAGTGAAACTTTCTTTCATTTTATTCTTTATTTTGAATAGTTTTATTTTTCTATCTTCAAGTTCACCCATCTTTTCTTCTTCATTGTCTACTCTGCTCTTAATACTATACTGTCTTAATACTATACTGTCTTTCTTATCTCAGACATTGTAGTTTTAATTTCTAAAAGTTAGATTTGAGTATTTAAAAAATATCTTCCATGTCTATCAACATTTTCAATCTTTGCTTTATCTTCTGGAACATATGGAGTATGTCTGTAGTATCAGATTTAGTGTCTTGTTTACTACTTCTATAATTTACATGATTTGGGGCTTAGTTTGGGCTAAGTTTTATAATTATGAGTTTTATTTTCCTAATTCCGTGTATGAATAGTAATTTTTGGTTGGATGCCAAACATGTTTAATTTACCTTACTGGAGGCTGGATAGCTTTGTTTGAGATGTAGTTAAGATACTTGAAATCAAACCTTTGAGGTCTTACTTTTAAGCTTTTAGATGCTAATTTTACCAGCTGCAGAGCAAAATCCTTCTGAGTACTGATTGCTCTGTGAATTAACAGATATTATAGTTTGTTAGGAAAAAGCTCTATTCTCTGCATTGTGATATTTCTGACATTTTCCCCTCTAATTCTTTAGAGTGATTTTTACCTGGTGTTGGGTAGAAATTATTAGGGTGATTTTTACCTGCACACGAGGGCCAGTACTCAGTAAAGCACTTGAGGAAGACCCTATGCAGATGTCCTGAGTACTCTTTTTGTGAATCTCTTTCCTCCACCGTATTTATTCTGTGAACTGTAACCTACTTGTCCCCTCTGGACTCCCAGCTCTATTTCCTCAACTCAGAGAAAATGCTAGGTTCTGCCTGGGTTTTCCCTTCCTCTCCAGGCAGTAAGCTGAGAAAAGCATAGAACTGACCTCCTGTGTTTCTCAATCATCAGACATCACTCTCCTTTTTTACCCTCTGTCCACTGTCTTTAGGCACTGCTCAACATCATTACTTATTAAGAAAGTGCAAGTGGGATACCACCTATATGAATAGCTCTATGAAAATTTAAGGGTTGGTGAAACATGGAATAACTGAAACTAATACACTGTGGATGGGAATATAAAGTGGTACAGCCACTTTGAAAAACCATTTGGCAGTTTCTTAAATAATTAAACACACACTACCATACATTCCAGCTATTTTACTATAAGCTATGTATCCAAGAGTAATAAAAGCATATGTCCATACAAAGACTTGTAAAAAAGAATGTTCATAGTAGCTTTATTTTTAATACCCAAGAAATGGAAACAACCCAAATGTCTATTTACAGGTGAATAAATAAGCATTGTGATATATCCATACAATGGAATGCTACTGAGCAACTAAAAAGAATGAACTATTGATACATAAAATTAACATGTATTAAAGAAGCCAACTAAAACAAAGTACATATAATATGATTCATTTTTTATAAGATTCTAGAAAATGCCAATAATCTCTAGTGACATGAAACTATTGAGAAATTTCTTAGGGATGATGATGTAGCAAGGAGGGAAGACAAAGAGATATTGCCAAAGGGCATGAGGCAACTTCTGTGCAAAATTGGTATATTCATTATCCCAATTTTGGTGATAGTTTTAAGGATATGTACGTATGTCAAAACTCATTAAATTTTATAATTTAAATATATGCATTTTAGTGTATGTCATTTATACCTTAATGAAAGTAAAAAAAAAAGTTGTCTTAGAGAAGTTTGTTATCAGAATAATAATTTCACATTTAGTAATTCCTCCTTAAATTGCTATTAATATGACATTATGACATTAACTTATCCATAGAGTTTTATATTTCATTTTTTTAATTTCTAGGAATTCTATTTTGGTCTTTTTCAAATTTGCTGAATCAGTCTTGGTATTTTTTACTTATATTTCCAAATCCATCTTTTATTTTTTAAACATTTAAATAAAATGACATTTATAACACATACATAGTTATTTTTGGTTTGATAATTGCAGTATCTCAAGTCCTTGGGAACCTAAATATGTTGAGGATAGTTGCTTATTTCCGAAGTGTTTGTTAAATTTTGCTGAGTTAACCTGATTTATGGGAATCCCAAGGTACTGCACTGAGGATGCTTCTTTCAGGGAAGCATTATATATGTATTTGCTTTTGCCAGAAGCCAGAGTAGATAGCCCATGAGGGATTCCTTATTTTCTTGGTTTGGAATTTCCCCTACCATACAGGGCTATAAATTCAAATCCTGTTGTCACATGAAGGTTGTACTATGTTTATGCATCTCTAGAGGAGAATATTGTTACTATATTTTTCTACCCATGTCAGCTCAGCTACCATAACAAAATGCCACAGACTTGTAAGCAACAGAAATTTATTTCTTACAGTTTGGCCAGGAAGTCAAGATCAAGGTGCTGGCCAGATAGGTTTTATTCTTAGGCCTCTTCTCTTGGGTTGTAGGTGGCTGCCATTTCACTGTGTGCCTGTATGACCTCTTGGTGTGAGAAGAGGGACTGGGTGGCAGAGAGAGCAAGCTGTCTGTCTCATTTCTCTTCTTTTAAGGGCATTAATCTCATCCTCAGGGCTCCATGCTCATGACTTCACCTAACCCCATTTACTTCCCAAAGATATGGCCATCTTTAAATACTATCACATTGGAAGATAAGGCTTCAACATACAAATTTGGGGGTCATAAACAATCAGTCCATAATAACCCATAATTTGGTAAAGATAGGGTTTTTTATTGTCTGCCTTTGCTAGCAGTTAGATTGTTCCTATTCTATCATTTCACTGGAGTTTATCAACTTAGAGGATATAGGATGAAGTGGTGTGTCAAGTTCAGTCTCCTCCCATCATTAGCTTAACCTATCCTGTGACCATTGTTCCTGGAGACTCTAGTCTAGACTCACAGTAGACACAAATTTTCACAGAAGCCGTAGTTTCTACTTTTATCACTTTTATTTCAATTTTATATTCTTTTTTTTTTTTTTACCTTTGGGAAATTTCCCTTAATTTCTTACTGCCCTTACAATACATTTTAAGGCATGTTTGTTTTAAGTTTTAAGATCAGATGTTTTTCAAGTGAGGGATGTTCAAAACATCTAGCTATCCTTCTAGTGGCATCTCAAGTTCTGATGGTACAATTTCATAGTGCAACATTCAGAATTGAGAAGCCTGAAATGCCATGATGAAAGGCAGAGAGAACACATATGTTTGGTAATGTTTGGGGGTCGTGTGAAAGGATTACTGAGGTCATGGATAGTAGGCCAAAAAGTGAGTTTCAGTTGATGCAAAGAGGAACTATTGGGTTTTGATTGGAGGAATGGAATGATTCACTGTAGAATTCAGGATACAGAAGATTGGAGACAGGACTATAGCCTGCACATATTCAGTGTGCATGAGAGGAAAAGGAAACCTTGACTGAAAAAGTGCCCTTGGAAGTAAGGAGAAAATGCACACAGGGTCATTGTGGAGGTAGTTCAAACACTTGAAAAACACATTTAATATTATGGGTTAGGACTTCAATAAAAATCCAAAAGAAGTGATTGTTCATAGGGGAGAGAAGATGGTGAGGCCTCTTTTGGAATCATTATCATAAATCAATTTATCAGATTTTTTTAGGTTTCTTCTTTCAACTACCAAGAAAGGAGATTGGCCACATTTCAGAAACTACAAATTTCTCTTTGAATACCTATGCAGGTTGTAAATTATGAAATTTAGATTGAGTGTGGCTTTTATCTGATTAGGAAAAATCTGGAATAAATCACCCATGCTTTTATGTTTCTTTCATAAGTAGATCTACTTTTAATGTAATTTCTATGGCAGCAGACCTGAGAATATTTAAACACAGATAAAAGATATTAATTACAAAAGTTATTTTAGGTTTAACTTAAAGAGGTTGGTTGATATGTTTAGGAAAAAAGGCAGGTCAGAGCTATTAAGACTAATGATCTTAAGTTTGTCCTTGAGACTCACCTAGGAGTTCAGCAATTCAGGTCACCATTGAGTACCTAATGGGAACAAAGAAATGTGCTTCATTAGTGGGGGCAAAGATGAATAAAGAGAAAATGACAAGATGTTAATTAATTCTGGTTGGTTGTTATATGAATGATGTTATATATTTTCTCTGTATATAAACTTTTCAATGTAAATCAAAAGCAAACAAATAACCCCAAAGATTAATAAGATACTTGCTTTGGTCTCCAGAAACCTACATCTGGAGAAGACTTATTTATTCAAATAACTGGAAGGCAGGAGGAGGCTTAAAAAGGTGAAGTCTGCATGAGGCACTGTTATTAATTTGTATTGCTTACAATTAGATCTAATCTTTAAAGTATGCCTGAAGGAATAAAAAATGTCATGCAATGATTATTTTCCTACTCTCAAAAGAATAAAAAGATATCTCATTTATTAAATTTCTACAGGAAATGCAGTCCTTAAATTATGCTGAATAAATGCTAAAAAAATACTCATTTTTTGAAACCGCAAAAATTATGATAAATTATATATAAACACAGCTACTAGAAGTTTCAGGATGTAAAAACAGGTTTTAAAAAGTTAGTTTTAAAACATGCAGAATTAAATTGGTTATTTTTATATGTAAAAGGTATTGGACCAGATGAAAACCGTTTTTTTCTTTCTCCTAATTTGGGGCTATGGTGTTTTATCATGAGGATCATCTGTTAGTAATTGAGTTTTGTCCTTTCATGGATAGAATTATTAGGCCTTTAAACCATAAAAAAAGGGGTGGTGGGGGAGCCCACACACAACAACAACAACAACAAAAGCAGACTAGCAACTGTAACTTCAAAGGAAACCAAAAAGCAGAAAACAGTCCAGAGAGACAGAAAATGTTTGATGCAGAACCAAGAAAGGATGTCCAAGTCTTTGCTGGGACCCTCCCAGCAGAAGCTGTGCCTGTTCAGGGGTGAAGCAACATGTGGTGACATCTGCCATGGGGCTGTGAAGTCTTGACAGCAGATTTGGGGCAGGAAACTCTTGTAGTTAATCTAAGGGCCTGAAAACTCAGAGGATATAATTGGCCTTACAGGGTAACAATGTAGCCCCAAATATATCTTGGTCAATTATTGATCTAATTAACAAACTTTAATTTAAAACTTAAAGTAGATTATGCGGCACTATGTAGGGAAATAAACATTTTCAAAGTTTTTGGAGACTCTGTATTAGTGTAACATAAATATCATACTTATGGAATATAGGTAGATTATGGATGGGAAATAAAAGTAATGTTTGATAAATACTTTGTATATACTGTGCACTGTGTTTTCCAGTATCTCATGTAATTCTCATGATCACATTGTGATATAGGAAATAGATTCTCATATAGTTAATTAACTTCTCAAGGGGCATTCAGCTAATAAGGTATAAAATCAGAATTTAAAAACTATCTTATAAAAATTAGTATTTTTTAACTGTAAAAATGTCAAATACAAAAGCCATAAAGTGAAAAGCAAAAAGCTCTAACTTCTCCCACACAAGTTCTTCTTCTCATTAGCCATCACTAATATTTTCTTGTATTTTTCTGAAATTTTCAATGCATATGCAATTACATACCTTTATGTCTATTTCTGTTTATATTTTCTTATTTCTCTCTCTCTCTCTCTCCATGAGAGAGACACACACACACACACACACAAAATGTGTGTGTGTGTGTGTTTGTGTGTGTGTGTTTATTTTTAGACCCTAATGAGATTACACTGTCTTATTCTTTTCTGACTGTGTAGTAGTCCAGTATCTGAGTTTAACATAATTTAATTAGCAACATTAAATTATTTCTAATTTTATGCCAGTACATACGTTCTCTCTGCATTAGACTGCATAGGCTGCCATAACAAAATACCAAAGACTGGGTGGCCTAAACAATATAAAATGTATGTTTCACAATTCTGGAGGTTGGGAAGTGCAAGATCGAGTTGTCAGGAAGGTAGATTTCATCCTGAGGTCTCTTCTTTTAGCTTGTAGAGGTTGGGGCTTCCACATACAAATATTGGGATGATACAACATTCAGTCTATGACACTCTCCAGCGTGTCATAATAACAAACTTAAAATGCTGTCAATCTGATAAATAAAAAAAGTAGGTTGTTTTCATTCCATTTAACATCTTTTTGTTGGTCATCTCTTCGCTATGAATTTTTTATTCACGTACTTTGCCTATTTTCACTATTGGGTTTCTTGGTCTGCTTTATCAGAACTTTTTTGTATTAAGGGTATTAGCCCTTGGTTTGACATAAATGTTGCAAATATTTTCTCCGTTGTTTTGGTAATCTAATGTTCACTTTCTTTGCTCAGCTAAGTGTTGCTTCTAATTCTTTCCTCTATTAACTTTTAGTTCATTTCTCTGGGATAGGAGGATGGGTCACATAAAATAAAGTTGCAGTGCCTATGCATTTTTATTGCAGTTCTGTCTTCCCTGTCATTCTGAGATGTGGAAGTATAATCCTATCAGATGTTCCCTGTTTCTGCAGTTTTCATTCTCCATAAAACATGTTGGTCCATGTGCATCTCTCCACTCTGTGTAGAGTTGGCAGAAATCCAGATATACTCACACTGTTGATGTATGTATTATTGCATTAAAGAGCATGTGTTGACCAATAAAACTGTTGGAAAAGTTCTCTGAACAACTTTTCTGCAGTATAAAACAATGAAATCATCTATTTTATGTGATTTTTGAACTGTATGCACTTTTAATTCCATGAATTACCAGTTTGATATGCGTGTTAACCTGAAAAACAATTCAAATTTTCACTTAAAAACTGCTTACACTATAATGATACAAACAATAGCACATCAAAGAATAACTAGCCAGATCTAGTCTTGATAGCATATTTTCCTAATTACAACACGCACAAATAAAAAGGCTCTGAAAAAGTTTGCCTCACGTAATCAATTGTCAGGAAGTGGTGAAACAATGAGTTACTACTCCAATTAAGGAGAAAAGAAATTCACATATGACATAATTACATTAAACATAAACATGATATATATGCTAAGTTGTACAGAACTGAGTATAGTTTTCAACTGCTTTCTACAAATTAGTATGTGCTAGACAAATCTTCTCCTTTACTTTTCATAATGGATTAAAAGCCGATTTGTATTCCAATTTTATAAATAAGTAAACTAAGTTTCAGTAATGTTAAGTAATTTGCCTCAGATCGCACAGCTAAGAAGTGCCAGACACTGGATTCCAAAGCAAGTCTTTGGCTTTAAGCTACCACACAGTACTGCCTCCTGAAAGAAGTTCAGAGAAACAAGGCAAGTGTGAGCCAAAACAATCAGAGAAGGCATCCAGCGAAAACAAAACCTGAGCTTTCAAGAATGAGTAGCATTTTAATAAGCAAAGTTGAATAAGAGGGTGTAGTGGGTGGAGAAAACAGTGTAAATGAAATCATGGAGGTAAGACTGAACGTGTTATATAAAGGTAAGGGATTTCTGTGACTTGAGAATTCGTACACACAAGACTATGTAGGTAACATGCAAACAGCAACAGAGCACCCTGAATCTCAGAAAAATAAGTGTGGACTTGACTAATTACAGGGTGGGTAGGGTGGAGCCTTTGCATATTATCAGCTGGATTAACAAAATGCAAAGTGCTGATGTGAGAAGATTTTCTGGGTGGCGTATGACGTGCTGTCCAGAAGGCAAGCACTTTCCAAGAAGGTAAGTAGGTGGCTATTGGTTTAACTCAGGTGGGATAGATAGGAGGTGTGGACTAGATGACTACTGTGACAGGAAGGTAATGTGAGGGCAGTTTGATGACGAGAAATATGAAACAGAAGGAGTCATAGAGCTTTGGCATGTTCTACATATTCAGCGTTCTCATGAAAAAACAATTTAGTTTTCAAACACATAATAGAACCACATTATAGAACTCAGCGATTTGTTATTTTGGGAACTCCTTTTTCATTTTTTTTCAGAAGTCTGAATTAACAAAGTTTCTAACTTAATCCAAATTTCTAACTCATCTCAGTTTTCATTGTTTGTCTAAAGAAGGAAAAGAAACAAAGGGTGACTGAAGAAAACAATTGTTGATGATTACTATTAGCATCAAACCATTTTTATTTCAACTGAGTGTTGTTTAAGTTTGTTTCAAGCAAATCCTTTAATCCAGAAGTTTACATGTTTCAAGAGCTACAGCTTCATTGTCACCTTTGTGTTAATATTGTATTATCTTCTTCCTTAGGTCGTTCCCTCATGGTAGAAAAATGGCAGCCCCAACTCTCTTTCACATCCAGGGGACAGGAGAGAACAGCTCTTCTGTCAGCCACCATGTAAAATCCCGTGATTGGACCAATTTAAGTTGATATCAAGGATGGAATCACATTAGATGGATTTAGGGATACTCAAGGGAAGTGGGAATTATTCTCAGTCAAATGTATGGCTGAGACATTCAGGATCCTGGTGGGAAGGCCTTCTGGAAATTGAAGCTGAAAGACAACCCAAAACTATCGTCCTCCAGCCTTAGCTTTTCTACTGTTCTAGAATCTGAACTATATGACTGTCAGATTCATGGTCGATGCATCTTTGTTTCCTACCTTGGTAACAAAGAGCACTTAGTAGGTAGATATAGGTGTTTTTCTGTGTGTGTGTGTGTCGGAGGTGGGGTGGGTTAGTTGGGTGCATAAATGAATGAATGAATGACATTTCTTGAGAGAGAAAATATTTCTTGAGAGATCAAAATGGTAAGGAAAGTTTATATTCAAAAGTGTACATAAATACACATAAAAAGTATCAATGTAACTAAATTTATTTTGGAGAAAGGAGGGAGGTCATATTTGAGAAAAAAATCTAAAGAAAATACATGTCAGTCTTATACATACAAATTTTAAAATCCTAAATAAATTGACATGGCACACATAAATATGTATTCATATAATTACATATTTTGCAATAAAACATTTGATCATGGTAATGTTTTTTGTCTGAATATATGTAACATGTATACCTTAAAATTAGATTTTGAAACACTAAAACTTGTGAGTGGATTACTTGTATTGACCTGCTTGTTATCTGTGTGCACACAATGTTAAAAATGTGTTAACAAATCCAGAATCCAATTTATAATAGTATTTGAGCACTTACAAAGTGTCTGTTGCTTTACATGTGCCAGCCACATAATTCTCAAGTGACTTTGTCAGTGAGCCTCATTATCACTGATCTACTGAAAAGGAAACTGAGGTAGAGAGAAGTTAAGCAACTAGGAAAGAGAAAGTCAGAGAATTATAATTTCTTTATTGTGTTTGGATTAAGATCAAGTCTCTTAACAAGTTTGATGATTATAACAATGGCAACCATATTTACAATACGTACATCTATCAAATCAGCTAATTCACCTTAAACTTAGACACTTTTATGCCAAATATATTAAACAAACAAATAAATAATAAATACATAAGTAAAAAGTAATGGACCACAGGAAAGCGTGGTTCAAAATATGCTTTTCCATCTTAGGTTGGGTTCACAGATGTCGTCCCTCGAGACAAGGATTTGTGTGCAAACGATCAATTAAGAAAGTGCCAGGAAAAGACATTAGGATGTAGAGGGAGAGGGACTTTCCAGGGAGCAAGGGTGTGCTGGCATGACTGTTCCACCTTCAGTCTATTCCCATTGTTGTACCCTGTTCGGGCTGCTACAGCAGAATAGCATAGACAGGGTGGCTTATAAACAACAGAAATGTGTTTCTTGCAGTTCTGGAGACTGGGAAGTCCAAGATGAAGGCACCAGCAGCTTTGGTATCAGGTGAGGACAGCTTCCTCATAGAGATGGCTGTCTTCTCACTGGGTCCTCAGGTGGTGGAAGAGGCTAGGGCGCTCTGTGGGGTGGGTCTCTTATAAGGACACTAATCTCTTTCGTGAGGTATCTGCCCTCGTGACATAATCACGTTCCAAAGGCCTCAATTTCTAACACCATCACTTGGAGGTTTAGAATTTCAATATAAATTTTGTGGGAACACAAATATTCAATGTATAGCGCCCATGGAGGACGTGGTCAGGGTCCATCTCATCTGACCCAATATTGCAGGACATTTATGTTCCTTTACCCTTCACCTTCCCCAGAGGAATATACATTTTCTGGCACTTCTTGTTCTCTGCAAAGTGAGCCCAAGATCAGGCCACTGAGGAAAGTCATAGATAGGTGCAAGTGACTAGAAATAGGCACCCAGAACTTGGGTGATAGGTACACAGAAAAAGTTAAAGGGACCTGAAGTGATCTTGGTGGAGCACTGACACTGTCACATCTACCACCCTGTCCATAAAGATAAGAGTGTGTCAGTATGGTGGTTAGGAGCACTGACTCCTGATCCAGTGCCACCAGAGGTCACATTGGGCTCTGACACTTGGGTGTGCTTCTTAACTTACGTGCGTTTTATTTTCTGCCTCTATGAAATGTGTGATAATTCTATTACCTAAGATTATAAGGTTGTTTTGAGTACCAAATAAATATATATGTATATATTCATCCAGTCTATGTATAGACTATGGTCTTAGAGCCTGATGAAAAGTAAGAGCTAATGAGATGTGACTTTTGCTCAAGGTCTTATCACACAGCTGGTTAGTGGCACAGCCGAGAAGAAAACGTGGTCTCTTTATTACTAGGTCATTTCACAATTCCTTGCTGGATATTAATTTAAAATTTTTTAGAGTAGCCAGCTGATCTCTAGGTTACAGAATATCTGTTAACTGAAAATTAATATATATGTTACTGTAGCTCCAGAAGTTACCTTAGAGTTCATGAATAATTTATTAAGAATTCACAGAACAATATGTACACTAAACATGCTGTGTTATAAACATTTTTAAATGTTATTTCCTGTTTTGTTTGTGTTTATATTTCTGAGGTGTTTGGTAGAAGAACCTAATTAATTCAGACTTTGAAATAAATTATAATTTCTTACCCCTCCCAAGGGTACTTGCATATTCATCAAGTATAACAGCCTTAATACTAAGTACCTATGTGGAATTTCAAGAATCAGTAAGCAAAGGAGAAAGATTTTGTGTGTGTTATAGAGGGTGATTTTCTCCCCATATTGCTTTTCAAGGGTACTTATTGAAGTAAATTTTTTATTAACTTACCCACATCTAATTAAGATGAAACAAAAGCAAAGTAATTTTATGTGGTAAGTTTCCTAAGAGAAAAAGATATATATAAAATTTATGTATGTGTTATTTAAAATTATATATATATGTAAAATTTTAAATAGCACATACATAAATGCACATACATGTTGAACTGATGACATAGTTACTTGTATTTGATTATTAATCAGGACTCTTTGTTGCAAGTAACAGAAACCCAACTTGAACTAGCTTAGGAATGTACTGACTCACGAATTAGGAGGAAAGTTTGACCAAATAAGCCACAGAATGGCAGAGATGCAGTTCATTTCAAAAACAACTGAAGTTAGGTATTCGGATCCTATCAGGACTTCTTGTCTTGTCTTTGGAATTTTTCTTCCACACTTATCTCCAGCTCCTAGAGAGTATTGGATTTTTGATATATATATTTTGAAAATCCCAAGAAAAGGTTGTGTTGGGCACCCATCCCTGAACTGGTCAACAGTGTCTGGCAGGGCCTAGTCAGGCTTGAAGACGGTAGTTCCCGTGAGAACTCAGGATTGTAGTATCAGGTTGAGTTGTTTCCCAGAAGTCCCCTCTCCCCCAGTTCTTCCCTTTTCTTCATCTCTGTCCCACTTGACCATCACTTCCTGAGTTTTAGCTGCCAAGTCCATTCAAGCTGTGGCCCCCTTAATACCACATCAGCCAGTCAGGTTTTGCTTTGAACCCTGACCTTTTTCATAGTGCATTACCTGTGGGACAATGACAGTGTTCTCCTGCTCAGTCTCCCTCTTATAAGTTTGATCTGTTGTCATGCTGAAAGAGCTCTCCCCATCAGGGATGAGGATAAGGAGGGAAAGAGGGAGATTAAGAGGCAGACACCCGTGTCCTACCGTAGTCACAGGAGCATTATCCGCATTATCTCGTAATCATCTATCTACACTGCCGGTTCTGGCTGCAGTGTCCTCACAGGCAGCATCTCTCTGTGCGCCAGCTGCCCTTTGGGTAACCTTCACTGGAGAAGGTGTACTGGCTTTTACACGGATAGCAACTTGTGCCTCAGGTGAGTATATAAAGTAGGGTGCCAGGAACAAGAACGGGCAAGAAGAGAAGTGATGGAAATTTATGAAACTTCCAGCTCATTACAGATCCCACCCATCGCCTTGCTCCTTTGTTTTAATCTTTAATTTATTGAATTGCAAGTTGTTTGTGGAGAGCTATGTTCTACTCATGTTTCAACAAGCAACATCTTAAATGGGTGAACTTGTAAGAATAAGTAACCTAATAGCCTCCTGTTTTTCTCATAATGAGCTCAAATACAGGAATCAAGAAGGGAATTTCCCTCCCCTTTTTTCACCCCCCAAAATAAAAAAATAAAGCAAGACACACATGTATTTAGTTATAGATAATGAAACCTAATTAATCTCAATCATGTAAGGGGAAATATATATGAGGTCAGACAGTGAATTTTGCTAACTCATCCTAGAAAAAGTGCTATATACCTCATGCTGAATATCACTATGGTCACCTTCGAAGTAGTCCCCTTGGGAAGCTGTGCACCGATGCCAGTGCCTAGTCCACTCTTCAAAGCCATTTTGGAACTCTTTTTCTGGAATGGCCATCAGAGCTGTCGTCATACCTAAAATCTCACAATTAAGTTTGCAAACTTGCCACTGTGTGCTTGTTGGCAGCACGGTACAAACAACTCAGAAAGGGTCATAACCTTGCGAACATATGATGACATTATGTAGCACTTTTTCTAGGATGAATTTGAGAAATTAATTGTCTGACCTTGTATGTGATAAGTTCATATCACAATGAAATGCAGGGACAATTATAACCTAGGTATAAAATATACAAATCTGCAAATTGTTAGTTTATGATAAAAAAACAAACAAACCTGACAGTGGGGGATGTATCAACTCTCTAGGGTACCATAGTAAATGACCACAAGCTGAGCAGCTTGAAACAGCAGAAATTTATTCCCTCACAGCTCTGGAGGCCAGAAGTTCAGATTCAAGGTGTCAGCAGGGCCACACTCCCTCTGAAGGCTCTAGGAGAGAATTTTTCCTTGGCTTCTGGTGGTTTCTGCTTTCCCTTGACTTATGGCAGCTTGACTCCAATATCTGCTTCTGTGTTGGCATGGCCATCTTCTCTTTCTGTTTGTCTGAATCTGAATCTCCCTCTTCTTCCTTTTTTATAAAGATACTAGTCATTGGATTTAGGACCCACCCTAAGAGAACGTGATCTCATCTTAACTAGTTACATATGCAAATGTAAGGTCACATTCTGAGGTTCTGGGTAGACATGAATTTTGGAGAGACAGTGTTCAACTCAGTACAGGGAAATTAAGAAACAACAAAAAAAATGTTTCTCTCAGCAAGTCCTATTGTTTTTATAATTGGTGTTTGAAGGTTGCAAGAGAATGTGGATTCTCAAGTTTAGCAATGTTCAGTGACTTTCAGGAGAACTCCTTTTGGAACTGACTCTGTTTCCCAGTAGGTGTGGTAAACGGGGATCAGGAGGCAGGCACAGTTTTGTCAGGGATCCTCCAGCTCCAATCAGCACACATTTCCTCTACTCTTATTCTGAAATAATGCCTTGGATCTCAGTTCTAAGGATTTCTGAGACCCTTGGAAGATGTAATCTTATCTCCGTCTTTTTCTGTCCTACTGGCTTAAGTGACACCAAGTGAGATTCTTTGGATCATTTCATTACATAGTATAATTTTTATATACTTTTTAAAAAATGGAATATATAGAATAGGTTGCTGACATTTAAGGTTTTTCAATCATTTAGTCCTGTGCATTGAGTTCTACCCCCACCTGCCCTCATGCAGCTGGAGTAGATAGACATTCATCCCTTTCTCACCAAAATAATTGTCATTTCCTGGGAGCTGAATAGGAAGTATGAACAGATTCTTAAAGGTTTGTATTGGGCACAAATGCTCCCATTCCCTGGACATCGTAGCCTGCACTCAACAGGTTGTGCCCATCCATGGCCAAGGAACAGAATGCAGAGCAAAATAAAGAACGATGCATGGGGACAAAAGTAGGAATCATAAATTTTGAGGTCTTAAATGAATGGTTGTGAAAATATCTCCCTGATCCCACGTGGAGGATCAGAAGGGGCAGACTAAAGAACTGCTTCCCAGTGGTGAACATCGGGGTCAATTGTGAGGGGCTGGTGAGTAAGTGGCCTCTTGGGAAAAACTGATGCATGGTTGGAAAGGTGTGAAAGAACTAAAAGAGCAGGAATGAGAGACAGGGAGTTTCAGAGGGAGTGTAGTCCTGGGTGGTTGTAAGTATAGGTGGGACAGTGAGTGGGATTGGTTGGTAAAGTGCAATGCAGGGTAGGCCAATAGATTTGAGACAATCAAGAAATTAGGAGGCAATGAATTAATGTCACAGCCCCATAGATGCTGGCTTCATGGAAAGGGAAGTATTCACTTATTTCCATTCAATAAACAGTCGTGAAGCAATCTCTGCTAGTCATTCTGACCTGGATGAAGAGGGGAACAGAAGGTGACGGGTCACAAGGGACAGTATAAATACTTTGGGCTTTTCACTTTTAGGTTCAGTTTCATGGTCGATGTTAATTTCTACCTTGGTCTTTAGTTATGCCTAGCAGCTCTTTTTATTCCTTCTTCTCTTTCTTCTTTTTTTGGTTCCTGGGCTGTCTTTTTACTATGCCTGAGGCTAATAGATGACCCACAGCTGCCAAGTGACTCTTGCCTGGTGCCTATTACATATGAAGGTGGGCACACAGGACTAGCATTTGTTCTGGGTCTGAAAATTCCACCTTTGTATAAAAACACAGTGATCAATAATGCAGTTTTTTTATGTCATCAGATATTTGTGTCATTGTCACCCACTTCCATATGCACTACTTTATGTACCTTTTATTTATTTCTTCTGCAATCATACATAGCTAGCCTAAAACAAAAATTAAATGTTCATTCCAGTCTCAGAAATACCAATTTTTTTTGTATTTGTATACTTTACGCTGTCCTACCTTCTTTGACAATTTGTAGAAGTCTAATATTTTCTTGAATAGTGCCAATTTTTGGCATTCCCATTTTGATTGTGATAACAATATGACATCTGTGAGGTAACCAAAATAAGGCACCCTTTTAAAGTACTGCTCATTATAACACTGTTTCATTACAGCCTTATTTGTCTCAGAAATATTTTTAAAACAGAAATAGACTGCTCCACCATTAATTCAAAAAACACAATGATGCCAAAGGAAAAGTCTTTTTCCATGGAAAATTACCAAATACACAAGAAAGAGCAGTGTTTGATGCTTGCACTCAGCTGACATACAGGATGGAGCACCGGTGTGCCTCACTTTCCTTCCTTACACAGTGCTCTCCAGTCTCTGCCTCAGCCTTACTTAGACTAATGAAGAATATTACAGAAGGGTATAAAAAACAGGTGCTATGACTGCTTCATATGCCTGAAGAACTGGTTGAGGAAGCAGAATATGATGAGCAGCTGTCATTTGGGAATTGGTAGCAATGCACTGGTATCCTGTGGTTCTGTAAGCATGGCAGGAAGCTTTGTGGAAAATCCTAGCCCATGGTGGGCATTGTGAGCCAATGACCTTGACCCACTTTGATCAAAGTGCTTCCATTCCCTGGAACTTGTACCCTGCACTAAATAGGTTATGCCTATCCACAGGAATACTCTTGGTGTCTGTCTCACTTAATTATTCCACATAGTCACCTTAAAATTCCTTTTTCAGAAATTTTCATATTTTTCAGGAGTTTGATAACCAGTATTTTATCTTCCATATTCATGGGCCATTTATTTAGTCATTATCCTTACATATAATTCTCAGCACTTCTCTTTCTGTGTCCTTTTCATCTTTCATGTTTTCTATTTTGCCAAGGAATGGCTTCTTCCTAGCCTTCTTATCTTCCTCTATGTTCAGTGCCCAGGTTTGTGTGCAGAAAGTTTTCTTATAAATGTGTTTTTTCTTAGGAAATTTTCTAGGCTGTACCCTCACTTTGTAACCTGGAGGTCAGATTACAATTTAACTTCCCTTGAAGCTTTCAACAGGTTTCTTTCCTCATTTGCTCTTCTTAGGAAAGAATACATTGGAAGGCCATGAAGCTATCTCCTCAGGGTCACGGAGTGCTTGGACTGGGGTGGCAAAGAGAGCAGGAGACCCCACGTCCCACAGGCAAAGATAAGGCTCCTAGTCTGGCATTGCTCCTTTGATGGCAGTGTTGTGTGGTGATTCTTGTTAGTGGTTCCAGAAGTACCTTCCGGTATTAGCTCCATGGTGTCATCAACCTCCTTACTGGCATCTGTCAGCTTTTAATATTTGCCTTATTGAAGCCCTTCATCCTCACTCACTGGCAGCAACCTCCAGTGTCCTTGGTGCATCTCCAACATGTCCTCCTACCATGATGCATTGCAGTAAGGAGTACTAACTTTGGGGACAGACCAGCCTGGTTTCCCATCCCCATCTGCCACTTCCTAGGTATGGTTTGTTGCCTAATCCTCTGAGTTTCAGTTCTCATCTGTAAAGTGGAGACTAACATTTACCTTATAGATTTGTTGTAAATATTAATTGAAATATGTCAAATGGCTATTATAGTGGCTGGCTGAGAGTAGATGCTGAAGAAAAGACAGAAATTACATCATTATTCCTAGAATGCTTTCGTAATTTAGAAGCTTGGTATTGGTTTCAGCACTTCTTATATTAAAACAACAACAACAACAACAAAAACCACTCTTGCTCTTAAAAAGTTCTTCTGCAAAGTTTATTTGGAGCTTCTTAATGGCATGCACCACTCAACCTCACCTGTCTACATACATGCTCTTAGCTTTCTCTTACTGTGCTTCAATGGAGGCCACTAATTTCTGTAGCTACCTTCGCAGCAGACAGCTGTTATTTGCCCTAACCACTCCTTTCCAGAAACTACCTTGTAGAGCTCAGTACGACCTAAGGTTCTGCCTGAACTTATAAGGCACTTAGCTAACAACTTACATGTGCCTAAATATGAGTATTTTGCTGTGGACATTATGAGCAGTGCTCTGTCCCCCTGGAAGTACTGAGATGCCCAAATAAATCAAGTCTCACATGAAAACTCAAACTAGATGTGGAAACTAAAATCTAATAGAAATCCGAGGTTACCTTTTTGTGTAATCTTTGAGTATTATGCAACCATGCTTGAATAATAACTGTCATTTCCAAGAAAAATAGAAAATCATTTCTGCCTTCAGGGAGCACAGTGTTTTAGAGATGAGACAAGTGCAAACAAAGCCAAGTGCAATTTCATTTCTGTGAATGTGATGTTAAAAATATACCTCAACCCCCTGGCTGCCTATTCAGATCTCTACCTACTACCTACTGTTGCCCTCCTTTGCTGCTTATATTTTCCTATTTAAAAAATGAAAAAACTATGTAAGGAATCAAAATGGAAAGCCTTAGTATAAAATAGCTAAAAACACTTCACCTTTACATGCTTGTCTAAAGCAGAGCACAAGCAAGCATTTCAAAATGCATTGCCTGCATTTAAATAATTAGGTCTAAAAGCAGAAGTGTGGACAAGCTCTAAGACAGCTAAACTCTTGCAATTGTAGGGACACACCAGGGCTTCTTTGTCAAATGAACGGAAGGTTCAAAGAACAGTGTAACTGATGGCAACACTGATAGCCCAAATGGGCTAAGTACAGGGCTCATTCATTTCCTCTGTAAGGATGTAAGGATGTACTCAGCTCATTCTGAGTTTATAGACTGAAGTGGACAAATGTTATGAAGGGAATTTACAGAAAGGACAGTGGAAGGACTGTGCTCACGTGGATCGTGCTTTCAGTAGTAGGACTAACTTCACCGCTTATACTGTTTTCACTGGTTTCTACTTTCACTCTTCTAATTTGAGTGATGTCATAGGAGCACATCACTATAATTTTTTTCTCTGTCAAATTATAATACTAAAATTCTTATTAGAATTTGATTTTTAATTACTAAGATAAAAATATCGGTTATTTAGCCCTACTTTGTACCCAACTCTATGCTCAGCATCAGATAGAAAATGGACAGACAGATTATAAATGGATAGATGATAGATAAATACATGATAAATAAATAGATTAATGAGACATCATGTATCACTTCCAGTTGGGATTAGTAAAGATAACATTTTGGCAGGGAAGATTGGGAGGCTGAGGGAATTTGTGTGTATAGTCTTAGTATTTTTTCTATGTGGACAAAAAAGAGGGAAAAATGAGAGCAAGCAATTTTTGAAACAGCAGCTGTGCAGAATAATAAGGAAACAAAAGTGAATTAAAAAGCAATGTATTAGTCAAATCCTATGATTCTTGTAGTGAACAGTTATCGCCTCCGTATTGTGATTGTTGTCATCATTATCATCGTTATCATCTCCAGAACAAATTATACTTGAACCACAAAACTTTACATAATCGAGAAAACTATTTCTCTGAAAAACTGATAATCATTTATGTTAGTTTCGTGCTCATGGTGGGGCACTGTAGGGTGACTTAACCTCTCGCGTCTTTCTCATTTGTGCTTGTTTAGGTCGAACCCGTGATCCAGCAAGGCCATGAGAGTCTTGTCCATCATGTCCTGCTCTATCAGTGCAGCAGCAGTTTTAATGACAGCGTGTTGGACTATGGCCATGAGTGCTACCACCCGAATATGCCCGATGCATTCCTCACCTGCGAGACTGTTATTTTTGCCTGGGCCATTGGTGGAGAGGTGGGGCTAATGATTACTAAGCTATAACAATTAATTGATCAAGTTCTTTTTCTCTGGGATTCTAATACTTATAAGTAAAGCTCTATTCATGATTTGTGATGTGAGAGTGGCTTATTTTTCTTATAGGAAGTAATTCTTAAACCATTTTATTTTATCAACTATAGATTAATAGAGTTCTAGGTTATTGAAATACCTTTGAGAATGATTGGATTTTGAGTGGAGAGGTTTCAAGGACTTTCATAGGACACTGTCTCATGAAATTTTCCTTATTCAGGGTTTTTCCTATCCACCTCATGTTGGATTATCCCTTGGCACCCCGTTAGACCCTCGTTATGTGCTCCTAGAAGTCCATTATGACAATCCAACTTATGAAGAAGGTGAGTTTATTCTTTCTATATTCTACATAAGATTTTTTGAAAGTTTTGTAACTTCTGTCTTAGAGTTGAAATGAAATAGTATTCAGTGTTAGAAAGAATTAACCTATCTACATTTGTGATCCAAATTAGGATACATTTTAGAAGGCACTATTGATAATTATTTAGAAGCTATTATTGATAATTACACTGGGACAAGCATCATTAACTAATGCTGAATAAGACAAATGAATCTTTTTTTTTTTTTTTAATTCATTTTTATTGTTAGACTTATTGGGGTGACATCTGTTAGCAAGGATTACATAGGTTTCAGGCATACAATTCCACAGTGCATTGTCAACTTGATGCATAATAAGTTCACCACCTAATGTGACCCCTCTTTCCATCCCCTTATATTTAGCTTCCCCCCCTCCTCTCCCACCCCCTCCC